>OZ026608.1:16826478-17026478 GCA_964020085.1 Micromussa lordhowensis
GCCTCGTATACCTTCATTGTCAAATACAGCACCCTAAGACCCATTCAGTAGATAACCTCCCGTGACAGCAAAGCACAAATCACGCGAACCCTGAGGTGGTTCAGGTTTCATGCAATATTTCCGTGTTTTACGAAGCTGTATTAGCCATGCTTGAAGAAAAATTGAAAAGCTGAAGAAATCATTCCAGATACTATCGAGTATTGCTTTACGGTTTGAGGACAAAAGCACACAGGTACAACAATGGGTCACGTTACAACAGCGATCAGATATTCTTACTACTTGTGTTATTCAAATGAAAAATATGTTGAGTTGAATATCACGCTACACTTAGCATAACAGAATATTTATGAGCAGCCAAGCGAATATTTCTAGTTTTTAAAGAGATTAAAATTGTTATCATATTGGCAGCCTTGAACGATTTCTGAAACATTTTGAATTCTAAGCAATAAATATTAAAACGTTTTTGACTTATTTATTTTTACAAGATTTTTTTATCTATTACTTGACAATTTTTTCCAGAGTGCCGCTGTAAATGGGGGTTTTGAATATTTGAGGTCAGAAGATGAGTCTTGTATTGTTTGTGAGTGAGATAAATAATGTACAAAATCAGCAAAATAATTTTCTTCATCTGGCTTCAAACGCTCTTCATCCGCCTGTCGTTCTAAGCTCGCGAGGACTGGGGGCGAGGAAAAGGTGCTATTCGATTGACTAAATCATTGGACTAAAGATTTCCTCTAATACAACGCTGGTTTCTTTCCCGAGCTTCTCCACTGCCTGAAATCTGAGCAAACAGAACCTACAGATCTTAACAGATTTTTTTATGGGAATTTTTCAAGCAGAAAAGTGATATTCAAATGTTTTCCTCTGGACCTGGAAACCTAGAGGGACAGGTGGTTAGGTTCCATGCAGGAAAACGGCACTAACAATTGAGGTTTTTTTGTTGAAGTTTCCGGAATTTCTGACTAAATGGAAAACGTCCCATCGCGTGACAGGCAAACCGAAATGTGAAACTAGATCAGGCTAACCCTTCTTAGACACGAACTGCGTCTTAAAACTTGCTATCAAGACCTCCCTTCTCTGCCGGTCACAATAAATATTGCCCTCATTTGTCGGTTGACGATAAACGTTAAACTAATTTCACGCTTGTTATTGCGATTCAGTCTATTAATAGATACAACTGTATGCAACTTTTCCAAAGAACAGTAGTAATTAGACAACTGTGCTATTTAATTATTCCTCAGCTAGCCCACAGGGCTTTCTAAGAACCAATCAAATTCGATAAATTAGTTAATGAAAATCAATATTTCACAAAAATAAAATGTGAAATCACACTTTTACGGACTATTCCCACCAACTTCACGAAATTTTACGAATCAAAATATAGCATTGAACAACTATTAAAATTTTGTATCGAGAAACTAATATTTGAAGTGAAAAATATAGGCCATTCGCAATATTCAGTGCTTTTACAGTAACACATTCAATATTCACAAACATTGGTCCAGCAATTTCATTTTGAGAAAATGGGTAAAGTAATTAATTTTTCCCGATCAGCCAGTATTGAAACAAAAAAAAAATAAAATACGTAAAAACAATGATGACAGCTATATATATGGAACTTTCATTTTATTATTTCAGTTGAAATCAAGTCTAGCTGCATTATTTAAACACCTGAAAAAGGCCTCAGTCAAAAAGTGAAATTTGCAAAGTGCGAGTCTCCTATCAGCTAAAGTTTCATTGAGGACAATATAACTCAATCACTTCGATTACATAAAAATGACTTTTCACTAAAATGCAAATGAAATGAATCATTAAATCTGCAGGTTTCAGCTCGCCTTTTCAATTGGTCGCCCACGGAAAATATCGTTTCCTAAATGTACAATATAATAAAGAGGGTTTTTCCTGCTTCAGTTTATTTTTTGAAGACAGACGGGAGTTCAGTGACTGTACTGGAACTGACTGTGAGAGATCGCGATGTAATTATCAAGTGACTCGCGCGTAACAAAGTCGGCACACTGAGAATTAGGACTGCAGAGATGTCAACAAAAGCCTTAATTGCCTTCGAAGTAGTAACGCCTCTTATTCTACTCGCTGGGATAACAGGAAACTTTATCGTTTGCTGTCTTATTATCTCAAACAAGAAACTAAGAACTTCATTTAATTATCTTCTCCTCAACTTAGCTATCTCCGACTTGTGTTGCTCAGTCCTGGGAACTTTATTTTTCGCTGGCCAGATCAGAAATCATTATCTCAGCGACGGCAATTTGATGCGACCAAAAGTTGAGGGAGTCATCTGCAAAGTAACAACAGTGATTATAGATTTAACCACCAAGAACTGCGTTTTGACTTTAGCAGCAATTTCAACAGACAGGTTTTATGCCATTGTTTATCCCTGGCGGCACAGAACAGCGACGGTTAAGCGAAAAATTCGCATTCTTCTCGCAGGAATCTGGCTCGTTGCTTTGATTGCGTCTTTGCCAATGATGCTACTTATGGCCAAAACACCGAATTCATTCCAAGGAACTTCGGTGTCACTTTGTCTAGCATTTCTCATAAACGACAACGGGTTCAAAGTGGTTGCTTTTGTAGATTTAATAGCTGCTTACATTATCCCAATGGGGATAATTTTACGAACTTCTTTGGCGATCATCAGACATCTGTGGTGCCATTGTTCTCAGCGGCAGTCGAAGGAGACAAGTCAAATGTTGCTGAAATCTCGCAAACGCATCACAAGAATTGTTTTTAGCGTGATTATTGCCTTCAACGTTTTCTGGTTGCCCTGGGCAATTCTTCAAGGCTCACTGTTAATCGGTGCAATTCAAGAAATCGGCGACAACACGTTTGTAATCATGTTTATTCTGGTCTTAGCCAGCGCTAGCGTGAACCCAATTCTATATTCGCTTCAAAGTCGGTTGTTTCGAAATGGGGTGAAAAAAATGTTCCGTTGTGAACGACTATGAAGCTAGCAAGGTCAAGAATTGAAATGATGAAGCATATTTCCTCTATGCGTACTTGCAGCTAAATAAATTTCTTTCATGATAAATTTATGTAATCCAAATACTAAAACTATCATTTTCAGATCTGAATTCGATTCAGATTCTGGGTGATGGAGAAGTTAAATTGAGAAGAATATTTAACGGATTTAAAATATAGATGAAATTTTCAATAATTGCTTCTCTCAAGACAATTGTCACAGAAAAAATGAATAATAAATACAAGCCAAAAATAAGCAAGAAATAAACTGGATCCGATTTTAATTTAAGAATAATTATACCATTTCAAAACCTATTATAATTTAAAAGGGTTTTCCAAGCGAAAGAGACTGGCTTTTTTCATTGAAATTTTTGCACAATCTACCAATCCCTACAAAAGATCAAGAACCGGGCTCGAAAGATTAATTCAGTTCTCTTGCTTGCTCTACTTCCTATAGCTGCCAAGAGCTAAACTAATCTTTTGGGCGGAAACAAATGCAAATCAGACGCTTTTTCAATCGCTTTAAGTGTAATTTAGAATTTTATCTCCATCACCCAATATCTTTTTCTTTCATTGAACACTCTTGTCGGATATGGATAACTTACTGTATTGACTTAGGAATGATCAGATTTCCAGCAACATCATTGATCAAACTTCCGTCTAACCAGAAGGCGGTAAATATTAACAAATGTCGCCATTTCAATCTTGTTCTGGCGCAAGCTCAAGATTTGGAACCTGTCAACTCTCCAATTGAAACTTGGAGCTTTAAGTTTAAATAGTTGTGCTTTTTAAGCTAAGTTAGGAAATAAAATCCCAAAGTTCAAGGAACTAGATAATATTTTAATTTATGTTGATCGAATTCCTGCTGTTGTAGTGAGAGAGGGGGTGGAACTGGGGCGCTGTGGGGGTTGTTATCGAAATTTTACGCAATGTAGGTAGTTAAGTCTATACCGTGCCAATTTTTTTGAAGTTCGTAGAAGTACAGTCAGTTCAGTTAATTTTCCCCAATTCCCAGTGTCTCGGTGCCTCTCGTACTACACTGTATGTTTGAATCTTGGCGCTGGTCTAACAGACAAAGGGATCCCGAGGCTTTCAGCAGTGGAATTAATGAACAGGCAAACAAAGACTACGAAACATTAATTTACAAGCAATGCTGACAGGAGTTATTTCTAATTATACAAGGAAGACTGCTCGAGCAAGAGGTTCAGACCTGCGGTAAACCACACCACTGGGAGAACTCTGAACTGAACGTTGTTTTATTTGTCAAAGCCTCCTTCTTTGTGTTGTGATACGCTTCATGTAAGATCGTCTGAGGCGTCACTGGAGTCGGCATAGTCACAACACACCAAAGAACGGATGGACGAATGAGTATTCAGTGTTAAATCATCAGAGATTTCTAACCCAGACTTGCGATTTTCCTTCGCATGTGAAATTGAAATACTACTTGAATTGCGCTCTCCTTGGTTTGAAAGGCGATCCTCGGTTTCGTCACGTGTTTCAGTTTGTGACGTCACTTTCGTGTCAGTCTCTACACAGTTTTCTAGATCAGAACCTCCACTCCTATCCAGTCCACTATGCGAGTCCAGCACGGTGGAAGCCCTTGTTTGACTCAAATTCACACCACCTGTCAGGGAGCCCCCTTCATCTGAAGGCTCTTTATCTGGGCTCTTGTCCTCGTTTTCTTTGGACCTATTCCTTAGAACTTTGATACCGAGCCTAGACAAGTCACTGTTCGTTCTGGGAGACGATGCGAAATGACTGAATTGCATTTGTTTTCTCTTTCCAAGAAGTTCTTTCACTTTCTGTCTTTTTGCATCGGATTTTCCCTTTGAATCAAACAGGGGCCTACTGTTGACTTCAGAGCGACGTTTCTGACGATGCACATCAAAACCTGAAAGAAAAAAGAAAAAAAAAACTCCACTCATCTAGGAAGCCGTTTCTTCGGCATGTCACGCCATCTCTCCTTGAAAGATTACGTGACGGGCCTATCAGTAACCGAAGATATTTTGAGTTTTATTCTTCAAAGAAAAAACTATCACAAGCATTCACGAGTGTCGTGAAAAGCGTGACGTCATAAGACTGCGTCGGGTTGCTTAGCAACTTCTCTTGACACAAGAAACGCGGGCTCATTTCATTCTTGGCAACAAAATTTCAAACAAAAACGTTGTTGTTCAGTTCCCCGACTGTGGGTAATAAGGTTTTTCATGTATGCTGTACTGAGTTCACGGTCCCCTTTCCAAACCATATGGCTTTAGTATATTAACAAGGTGATGATGGAACTGCATGACTGGCAGGGAAAAAAGATCTTTATTCTCTTTTCTTACTGTCACTCATTTCCTTTAATTTCAGTTCTGAGAATTTAGTTGTGCATCAAGACAATATCTCTAAGTTGATGATTTTCTTAATTCTCATCACTTGTCTGTTTGATAATGTATTGAAATTGTAGAGAGAATTTAGTAGTTGGTCACACTGGGAAACTATAAGCATTAGCATGCACCAAAAACTCCAACCAACCTTGTCCATGATATCTGATTTTCTTGGCCAGCTCGATGTCTTCTTGAATTTCTGGCACAAGAGCGATGTCTAATGCCCCTCTTTCTTTCAACTCGTCATCTTTTGCTGTTTTAACTTTCAACTCCTGTTTTTCCTCTCGAAATCTCTTTCTGAGCAGCTGATTGGCTGCATAATCATCACTCCATATGGATTGAACTTCCTAAAAACATTTCAAGGAGTAAGTAGTTATTGCTGATTACTACGATTATCAGTTGAGTAAGGCGAGACGAAAGTTTGTTGAAAAGTTTCAACGTTCAAATTTTGATGTTACCACGGGCAACTTTCCTTGTTTCCAATGGTAACAATGTCGTCGCCTGCAATTTCGCGCGCTTTGCTGTCATTGACGTCAAACTCGACGAGTCGCCACTGGAGACGGAGCCAGTTGTCCGTGACAACAACAAAATTTGAACATCAAAACTTTTCAACGAACTTTCGTCCCGCCTTACTCAACTGATAATCGTAGTATTATTCAACAAATTGTAACACTATCCAAATAGGGTCATGATGCTCTCGATATCTGTCATCTGTAGGTAGCAGATATCCGGCGGTATATGTAGCTTCGTATGTGGGAAGAAAAAGTGAAGTGAGAAAATGTCGACAGAGAGATTTAAAAATGTTAGGCTGTTTTGTTATCAATTTGTTGAATAATGAAACAATTATCCTGCTCAATCTCGCGGAATATCGTCTGATTTTAGCCGACTCGGCCTACGGCCTTGTTGGCTAA
The DNA here is from genome assembly GCA_964020085.1 of Micromussa lordhowensis. Lineage (NCBI taxonomy): Eukaryota > Metazoa > Cnidaria > Anthozoa > Scleractinia > Lobophylliidae > Micromussa > Micromussa lordhowensis. The sequence continues at coordinate 16,832,729 of OZ026608.1, forward strand.
GTATCAGACGATATTCCGCGCAATTTCGCAGGATAATTGTTAAATATTAGGCACGCAAGACGTGTACAGGGCTGTAAAGCTGTAGATCACAATATAAGAACTAAGCTTGTTTACAAGCTGCTGTTTAGGAAAGAAGCCTGCACCACCCATCCCACCCAATATGTTGCAGGCATAAGAGGGGAGGGGGAAGGGAGGCAATTTGCACTTTACCTCCCTCTCCCCCATTTCATGCATGCTACACAGGCTACCCCTACATACCCCCCTCCCCTCCCCCACCTGATGAATGAAACAGTACTCAAGAGAGCAACAGAAATAAAGCCAATTCAACAACTAGTCACAGACATTCGTTATTCATGCCTGAAAATAAAATCTTTTAAAAATATCCCCAATTTTCAGGCCATGGATAATGTACCAGCTGATGTTGTATTACCAGAACAATGCTAGTACCTTCAGCTGTTCTAGAGTGGGAATAGCCTCCTTTGATTTCTGTTTATCTTCAACACCATGTTCCAATTTGAACATTGCATCAACAGCCATCTTCTTGACATCCTCCTTGTCTGACAAAGTTGAATTACAAGAAAAGGAACAAAACATAGCATGAGACATCATGATGGTAACCCAAGCAGGTTCTTATGATAGTAGGTCATTATTTGTATATAAAACAAGTTTTTTTTTGCTACTCAGTGGATTACAAAATCCAAACCCCCTCACTTTTCATTGCACTTGGAGCTCTATGATACACATGGAGCTCTACGATACCAACGCTGAATAACAGTTTCATAATAAGTTAGTAGGCAGCACAGGAAAATGGTAATATGTGTATAACAAGCAAAAGCAGAGATATCCTTTTTTATTTGGAGGTGGTAAAATCTCTAAGAAGGAAAAAGTCAAGGCTTATCCCAACCATCTAGTAAATATCTTGAGTTCATAAATGTATCTGATGGACTGACTGAACCAACCATATCTGTTGAACTTGTGAGAATCTATAATGTACATGCAGGGCTGTCAACAAGGGCTGTGGCCCGTAACACCTGTTACGGCTGAGTATGTTTGATGGGCCCTTGATGTTATGGGTGAACTGGCCTGTAGTTGATACAATTCACCCACAAAGTAATAAGTTTGCTACGGGTGTGAAGATCAAGGCTACAGGTGAATAAAAACTTAATGACGGCTCTGTACATGTACCTGTTAATGCAATGGATTCTGTTGCTGACTGTTCCCATCTTTCTTCCTTTCTTCTTGCACCATTTACAATGACATAGTCACAATTCTAACACAAAAACAACAAAGGCATGGTTTGCAAAATTTATAATTTTTTATTCACTGTGGCTGTTTTCATAAACAAAAACAACTGTTGGGCCTGATTGCCCTGCCCAATCAAAAAATAAAACAGTGTTCTAACTACTACAAAATTCCAATGCTTTATGAAAGGCAGAAGTTCTTTAGTTACAGCTGTTGTTCTATCTACATACATGTATACTAGCAGTGAATCACTTATTTTATAACTAATCTTAGTCAACTAATATATACATGTAATTTTGTTAGATATAGTTTGTATTATTAGTTACACTTTTCACACACTATATTTCCATAAATTCACTAAATGTAACACATCTGTATGTTATTTGCCAGCTGGGGGGTTTGTAAAGTAAAAAACTGCGACCGAGGCCTTGAGAATGCTGAGGCTGCAGGCCTCAGCAGCATTTTCAAGTCCGAGGTCACAGTTTTTTACTACACAGACAAACTCTAGTTAAGCTGGTAAATAACTTATTTGTTTTTCCTCTCTCTCAAACCACTTTTATAATTATTGACAGGGCGCTACTACATTACTGTAACAGTGACTGTGGTCAGAGATAGGAAAAGCTGAACCACAGTAAGAACCAATCCGACTGCAGGAAAAATAAATTGTCTTATTACACAATTAAGTTAGTTCAGAGGGCCAATAACTAAAACCAACCAATCAGACTGCTCCATTGCCGGTCCAATATTCTCTAAGTATTGAACTGGCCACTGTCCCGAATGATCCTGAAAGATCACTCTTGCAGATTTTTGGCTAGTTTCAGTTCTGCAATAAATCTTTTATTAACCAAGCGTACATTGTATTTGGGACTGTACTGAGAGAATAATTCGGTCCTCACACTTTTCTGTCAAGACCTTGAGCTCATATTGTCCCAGTACAGCCCTCCTGCTTGGGAAATAAGATATATTATCTAGTATTTACATACCTTAGGGTCAGTTTCAATCTCAAAGTGGTTGTCACAGAGATGACACTTCATCCGAAATCTATAAATAGGTGTTGTGTAGTAATTACCAACTTTCTTCTTTTCTGCATTGTAGCGAACACCTATGAAAGAAATGTATTAATTATTTTTTTGAATGAATATTCGTGTTTCTGCTGCCACAGTAAGTGGTTTGATGATAGAGGTGTAAAAGAGATTTTTCACAGGCTATGATATGCAGCAAATTGGTATACTTCACCACTAATAATAATTTTCTTACTGATAAGCCCTAAAGAAAAAGCAGCTGTTTTCTTAAGGTGTGTGTATCAATTATATAATTATGTGAATTCATGTTACACATAGTAAGGACATACAGTGTAATAATTAAGCAACAGAGCACTTTTTCCATGTTTACATAGCCTCATCTAAACACATGGGGGGTTTCAGGGAATTTGAGACAGTTATGCAAACTTAAGATGCAGTCAAGGGTTTGCATATAACTTTGAGAGAATTCTCCCAATCCCCAAGTGTTCAGATCTATGAGGCTATGTAAATGTTGCAGGTCAAAACGAAATTCAGGTTAAAATGAAATTCCTTTGTCTCTCGACCCTAATTATTCATGGATCATGAATAATTGGGGTTTATAGGAGACAAAGGAAATTGAGAATCAAACTAAGTTAAAATCGTTTTAACCTGAATTTCATTTTGACCTACATGTACAACATAAACATAGAAAAAGTGCTTGCCCTATTGCTTTTATAAAATATTTCTAAATAAATACTTCTTTATTTACATACTCTCATCTTAACATATGTATCAACTAATGAGAGTTCACATAGTACATGTATCTCAGTTATTTTATAATAAGGAACAACCTGAAAGAGATTAATCTTTCCCACTTTCAAGGTTTTTCTGTTATAGACATACCCATTCCAATATGATTTCCACATCCTCCACACCAGATATTGTAAGGCATCTCAAACCTATGAATAAAGAGTATCAAAACAAAAATATAGTTAGCGCTATCTTACTCAGTATATGTGTGCATCATAATTGCCAACGAGTCACCCTCGCGGGGACGCGAGGGTGACGAGGCGGCAGCATTATAGAGCCGATGTGCGAGTTTTGGTACAGGCAGAAGAAATCTCGAATGAAAAAGTGTAAGCATAAGGTAATGTAAGAGTGACATCACTGGTAATTGTTTCGAGCTAGCCAATGGCATCACGTTATTTTTTTATCTAAACCAATCACATCAGCAGGATCATGATCGGTGATCACATGACCAAATTGACCTTATGGTCATTTTCTGGTGTGTTCTGCCATCGTGCGACTTGCGAAGTGAGAAAAGAGGCTAACATCGCCCAGCGAGACAGCCAGTCACAAACAATCAATTGTCTTGACCAGATTGGCCAGCGTGCCATTTGAGAAACAAAACCACTTGAAACTATTCACTATAACCTCAATCAGAGTGCGTATAAAGGCTTTTTTTATCGAGCTAGTGTGCTCAAAATTTCAAATTTGACATTCACGGCGAGCGTGCCATTAACAACAATCAATTGTCTTGCCAAAACAACTGTCAATAATTGTCGTGACAAAGTCGGCCAGCGTGCCATAAAAAAGGAAAGAAAAAACACTTAGATATAATCACTATAAACTCAATCAGAGGGGGTATAAAGCCTCATTTTAATCGAGCTAGTGTGCTCAAAATTTGATCAACCAACGAGTCACGAGTATAGACACGTCGTGTCGCTGTTAGTTTGTACGGTTGTTTGTGCTTAGCATTAGCGTGGCCAAAATAAAAAAAAATAGTAAAAAAAAAATTAGCGTGGCCAAAAGCGAAAAACAGTCCAAGCTCTGTTTGTTAGGAAGCCACTATCAGTCAAGCTTCAGGGAGCTTAAAAATCAGTTTGGATCGTCTTTTTATTCCAAAATTTCAGGGAGCTTAGCTAAGCTGCATTGGAAATCCGATATCAAGTGTTCAGGTCCAAAGTCCACTTGATGAAGTGCGTGCACCGAAGCAACCGCTCACGAGAATTTATAATGCTTCCTCTATTGTGTATGTTATTAGTTGTAAATCATTATAAGGGCCATAGTGGTAAGACAAGTTTCGTTTTTTCACGTGGATATCAAAATTTTACCGTTTTCAGATTCCGCGGAAGATATTTGTTTAGACGTATACCTTATCCTTCTAATGGTAGAACATGTTAAAACACAACATGGCACATTACAATTCATGCTAATTCCTATCAACAATGTTACAGTTTCAGTTTTGTCTCACGTAATGCAAAGAACAGAGATATTTCAACTCCAATCTACCTTAAACATTTCGTTCTTGTATACATAACACAACAAAAATAGCACGCGAGTTTTGCAGTGCTTTTTTCAACAATGATTCAGTTTATACAATGTCTTGTAGGCCAGTTACTTCGTAATTTCCATTCCCCACGCAATTGCGACAGTTTTTCCTCGTTGGCACTGTACCGGTAGGTATTACTTAAAAATGATGTAATTCCCATGCCATTAGTAATGTTTACTTTGATTTGCATAGAGAAATTTAAAGTGGAATCCCAATTTCTCAAACCCTCATTTTTTCGAACCTCCCGATAACTCAAACCAAAAGTCGTTTCCTCTCCTCAGTCAAACACTGTAATTTTACCCCCGATTTCTCGAACTCTCCAATTTCTCAAACCAACTTGCGTTTCCCCTGGAGGTTCGAGAAATCGGGAATCCACTGTATCTCCACTGGCAATGATTGATTGATTCCTTAGCAGTAGCATACATCGCCAAGTTATGATCTAGCAGGCAGTTTGGAGAGGACTCAAGAAGCTAGATTTGTTTCAGCTACACTTCTAGCCTGTGAACAAGCTCCAGCTAGAAGGGTCTGACTGCGGTTGGAAGGTCTGAGAAGGAACTGGCTGATCAGAGTGAAGCAATTGAGGGAGGAATGGGGTGGAGGTTGAGGTTGGGGCATCAGACAGGTCTCCTCTCTCTTCTATCCTCTTTCTTCAAGCTCTCTCTTTGCTCCATCTTCGACTAGAGAACCAAAGTTCGGAGACTACTGCACTTTGAGCAACTCTTATAATGCATCTTTGATGCTCTCCAAACTTCCTGCATGTCATCATAGCTTGATGATGTAATGCTAGTGTTAATATTGTTCTTATATACAGTATAGTAACAAAGAGCGGTCCCAGGAAATTTATAAATATCCACTGCATCATCATTGGAAAGTATGATCCTTAACACTGGATTTTCCAGATGGGTTGATGGTCCCTGGGAGTATAGGAAGAGTCAGACGAGGTCAAAACAAACCAAAATGTACATTTTGTATGCTAAAGTTGTTGTTATTTGCCCTAGAAGTCAGCACCCTTTGGCCATTAAGTACCGCACTTATGCTAAAAAGTTGATCATCTTTTATGTCAGTTCATCCTTTGTTGTTTATATGGTTACGATAGCAAAAAACATCATTATTATACTATTTTAGAAACAGTTAACCCTCCATTTTTACATCCTCCAATGTGTTCTGTGAGGGGAGAGGAGATGGTTAAAGGTAGAGTCTGTAGGTAAGCCAAGCGGCTCGTCAAGCCAATTTCTGTAGCATGAAGCGACTAGGAGTATTTCTACGCCCCCGCCACCTCCTGATTGGATGCTGGTGGGGGTATGTATATTTCTGCAATTGTTATAATTTTGCTGTGAATTGTGAATTTCTAATATAATTGTATTCACTTTACCGAGCTATTAAATGTATGCCATAAGCAATCAATTAAATAGCTGGCAATTCATCCTCTATTCAAGAGATGTCACGGCTTCGAGGAAAGTACAACTTAGAACGGGTGTATCACAGCGTACATACATGTACGTACATGTACAACCATTCGATTATCAGAATACCTACTAGCTACAGTGTGCCAGGAAGTAATAATGGAAAACCCACAGAATATCAGAAAATAAACAATTAAGCTTAAATTGTCCATCTGTTACCTGATAATAAGAATTCCTTGACCAAGTTTCCTTGCTCTTTCACGCAGTGGGTGCTGCCCATGATATCTGTCAAGGGAACCCTGAGGAAATAGAAGTATTTAACAGTTAACTCGGCTTATAGTCAGCTGAATCGGAAGGAAAAAAGACCTAGGCAATTTATAACAGACCTGTTCTGGGGTCCAATCGGGCGGATAATATTTATTGACAGCCTTTCTCTCTCCCTAAAAATATATAAATAAGTTATGATTCAAAACTTAGAACGACATTCTTAGCCGAAAAACTCTAATAATAAAGCGAAGATCTCTCACCATCTTCCCGTTTTCGACTCGTTTGACGATGTCAACAGTCACGAGCCCGCACTTGAAAATACTGCTAACAGCGGACGCTTTGGTACAATCAAAGCTCTTCAAATATGCGAAATGATACTGTCCTTGAACTTTGTAATCAACGTATTTTCTTTTAATAAGATAGTTTTGCAGGATAGCTTTACACTCCTTAAATAAATTGAGAAAATATGTTATAACAAAATTATTTCGTAATAGATACGTTTAATTTCCTTTACTTTTCAGTAAACTTCAGGTTTATTCTCTGTAGTCATTTCAGCTGAGTCTTATATGAAGTATAAATCAATCCCAACTCTTGTAGAGAGACTGAAAGCGAGCGATGTTTTCGAAATATGGCGGTAAGTGACAAAGCGTTCTCAAGTTTGCCGACAATTTTCTCCCTTGAAACTGTTTTTCCACTCTAGTAGCCATATCTACCATGGCCTTCGACAACAGAAGAGCTCTTTGGGTCGCTGCTGGCCTGCTTTCAGGGCTAGGAATTTCTTTTTGTGTCGCAGAACTTCGAAAATTAATCAGGGAAAAGTGCACCAGAAAACCTCTTTCACAAATGGTGGATAATATTCGATTGGAAGATCTGGAAGTTCTTGTACGATCGTCGAACTATTCCTTGAGAAAGAGCGCCGAACAGGTTGTGTTGGACAGAGCAATGAAGAACCAAAACCTCGATTTCATCATCAGCGCCTGCTACAGTCAAGACGAGTTTCAAGTTTTGAAAGCTGTTGTTGTTTTAGCGATGCTGGTGAAGAACTCTGAACGCAGCGAAAGAGAGAAGTTGATAGACCGCGGGATACTAGAATCGCTCTCTCATTCCCTTGTTTATTCAGTCCAGATTGGATACAGAAGGCTTGTTGAGATGGGAGGCTACGAACTTCGACTACAAAGATGCGTCTCAGAATCATTATTTCACCTTATTTACGATGAAGAAGGGACTAAAGTTCGTCTAGCGCAGTCGAACTCTTCCATCGTCGCAGTTCTTTTACAACTGATGTCGGAGACAAGGAACAAAGAAGCTATGCGATGGTCTTTATTTACGGTTCATCAGCTGGCTGCTTGTGACTCAATACGGCCCGAACTTTTAAGTAATGGCGTAATACCATCAGTCTCGGAAATGCTTGTCAGAAATCAAGGAGATTTCGTGTTGATGCGAGCCTGTCTCCACACTATGGTGATGTTCGTTAACAACAACACGGAAGATGAAGTGGTACATCTTAAGGAGATGGCTAAATATGATGTCTTTCGGCCAGCTGTAGTGTCTCTTAGAGCTGGTGAGCTACAATGTAACAATGTTTACATTTATTTATCTAATATCTCAGAAATAGAAATATGCAATGTAGAAGTATGTACACTTCGTATAATTGTACACATGTAGTTACACAACACGAAATTGAGACTCAGTAATGAAGGACTGTCTTGCCATCAAATCATTATTAATGATATTCATACTTAGGCATGATGCAACTTTACTTGTGAGTCTGACATTATTCCGTTTCGCTTTCTGTTATAATGAAGGCAGCATGGGCAAGTGGTTAGGATGCCAGGCTCAAAATCCGGAGGTCACGGGTTCAAGCCTGGCTCTGACTGCTAGCTGGAGTTATTTTACTACAGACCTGACTTCAAGTCCTAAACCTCGTTTGTTAAAAGCAAACTGGGTTGCCCTGCCACCAGTTGAGGCCAGGACAGACAGGAAAATACAATGTACATGCATTTGGCTCTCGCTCAGGACGCTTGGTCTGTATGCCCTGACTAGGAACCAAATATTTTCCCATCCAGCCCTTCCACTAACTAAATAAGTACATAAATTATTTATTTTACACTACAGAAACTGGAGGTTTTACTATTATTTTGCACTTATCCATCATGAAGTCTTTCCTTAGAACAGTCAGCTTAAACAAGCTTTACTCGTAAAGTTACAAAGAGTTTAATTTTTCTCTTTGATTCTGTTAAACAGACGACAGTGACCTTGTTTACTGGGCTGCTGGATTGTTGCATCAGTTTGCTATCCAAGACCTCCACAAAGCAGAGATTTGTGCTATCCCAAACATTATCAAATCACTCCAGAGTGTGTTATGCTCAAGTGAAGCAATCTTACAGAGGTTAATCTTGCGCGTGCTGAGCTTCTTAAGTGTTGGAAACCAATCGTTCAGGACTAATGTGTTACACTGTTCCTCGCTTGTGGCCAGGCTACCTGTCTGCCTTGCTTCTGGCGATAATGACATTGTTCACTGGGCAGTGGTTTTACTTCATGACCTTATTCTCTCTGAAGGTTTGTAACAATGTATTTATATATTACAGTCAAACAAAGTGAAGCGTACCCCTCAAGCGTACATTAGTGAATTGATTATTTGAATATTGAACCCGCTAGTCATTTCAAGAATGCCATAATGAAGATATAGGTGATCATCGCAGTTATATATACACAAGTTAAAAGCATATATGTATCTCTCAGCGGTGCTGTAGCAAGGGCCAAAACCTAAAAGCACACAAATTCAACAATGAGAAAATAGGGCAATGCATATGGGTAGAATGGATCTCTGAGTTGGCTATGATAGTGTATTATTTAATTAATATTCTCATTTACATCTATTATGGATTTAATGTAGAAAACTACAACAGTTCTGCAAGTAAATGAACCACCTTTATAAACTACATATACATGTAAGACTTTTTTAGAACATACAATGTACAGCAGTGTACATGCAAAACAATCAAGCAATGTTACATGTATATACACATGTACAAGAAAGCCATTTGTCGCTTTTGCCTAAATTCAAAATCAGTACCCTGGTTAACTTTCAACAATGTTCAAATCTTTAGCTGTATCAGATGAAAAATAGATACAAATACATATGTATGTATTGGATCACACAAAAATAATAACATTTAAGTAAGTCTGATTAAAATGTAATATTCTTTGCCGTAGGATCTCCAGCAGCGAATCACGCTGCAGCGTTGAGGGTACTTTCTGTAGCTAATGACATCATTAAGTCTCTTGTGCCGCTGGCATGCAGAAAGGATAACATCTTCATCCGTTTGGTGGCGGAACTTCTTGGTCTGTTTTGCACTATTGGTAAGAGAGTTGAAACTGTTTATAGGGTTGGACTGGATTCCTAATCATCTCACTCAGACAATGCATGCTGTTGCTTCATGCTAAAGAAACCAGTTTAGATATACAGTAGTATGTTCCAGTTGTGTGGGTCACTTTTTGTGGGAAGAATCCATAGATTAAATTTTGGTATTCATGTTATTGAATCGAGGAGTGGCCCAGACAATTTTCTCACTGTTAAAAGTAAAATTTGGGTGTTTCCTTTTCCTTTTTCTCAAAACGTTCATGTACATGTACAGTGTAGCTGAATTTTTGCATGTGGGACCCTATAGACTGAGGCATTTCTCTTTTTTTCTTTTTGCTTGTTTTAATTTCCTTTTTGAGAAATGACACAGGTACGTGAAATTATTTTAAATTATTTTAACCTAGTTTGATTCTCAATTTCCTTTGTCTTCTAATCCTAATTTATCATGATCCATGAATAATTAGGGCTACATACAATGTAAGAGACAAAGGAATTTCATTTTAACCTGAATTTCCTTTTGACCTGCAACATATACATGTACAGTGTATATGTATATGGAAATCCAAGGGAAATGGTTTTGACCTCGAAATAACTGGGAATAAGAGATTCATTCGAATTAGGGATGTCCAGCTGTATTTCTCTTCGAAACTAGTGAATCTTGTCGTTAATATTATACCACAATTTTAATGGTCTTCAGAAAGTTTACAAAGAAAAGTTCTTGAAGATGGCGGTTTAAAAGCAGTGTTGGCCTATTCTGTATCTGCTGATTCTGAGCTGCAATTCTGGGCTTCTGCTCTTCTGTTGAACATGGCCATGACATCTGATGATGTCAAGAAAGAGATCATAATGCTAGGCGGATTGAAGCCATTAATGGAGTTAGCAATTGGAGACAGCGATCATCCACAGTGTTCCACTCATGCTGCCAAGACTCTTGTTATGCTTGGTTTTCTTGGTGAGTTATTGACCAATATTCTCATCCCTGGAAGCCTTGTCTCCTTTGCAGCAGTTAAAAGGGTCATTATGCAATGCTTCCCCCCCTGCAATAAAACACTAACTAACTGGTGGGGAGAAGTGTTGAATGACGACCCTAATATCGGCTGCGAAAGAGACTACTAGTGGCCTTAATTTCTGAGTTGCTTTTTACCTCATTTTGAAAACATGTCCTCCTGATGCACAGCCTTTGATATGGAGATGAGTTTGATTTGCATTGATAACAATTAACCTGTTAGAAAAACTCACTTTCATGTGAAACTTTGTGCGCTATGCAGGAGTTTCATTCACATTTTCAGCAGGAAAGAAACTGGTTTTCACAGGAAGGCCAACATGTCTTCAACTGAATTGTTTTTAAAGAGAAACTTTTCTTCAGAAGGTCAAACGAGGAGGGCAAAATCATCCTGCTCACAGCTGGTCAATTTTCCCAGTTGGCATAGCCCTCAATGAAACCCCTGACTAAGGGCCTGTTTACATGGAGGCGGGGGACCCCAGGTAGGTGAGGTAGCCCGCCTAGGTGGGGTAACCTGCCTCTCCATATAATCTCTCATTTTTATTTGATCATGTTTACATGATAGGTGGGGTAACCTGCCTAGGTGGGTTGCCTGGTCTGCCAGGTAGGGTAATCCTGTCAGCCGGGGTCGCATTTTGCCATGTAAACGACTCAAGGTGGGGTAACCGGCCTAGCGGGGGTCGAGTTCATGTTACATTTGTAACGTAACGTCACCCCAGGACCCTGGGGTTGTAACTTTGCATGTAAACATGGGCCATTTTTTGACCACGGCTAGGCGGGTTACCTCACCTACCTGGGGTCCCCCACCTCCATGTAAACAGGCCCTAAGACTCTCCGTTGAAACAGAGATACATGGAACTGGGAAATGGCTTATTCTTTTGGTCAGCACCAAAAATTGTGACCTCTGGCCAAAGATATTTTTCCTTCAAATCTAATTGGGGTGAAAGGCAAACATTTTCATTGTTAGATGTCATGTGACCATGAACTAGCCAATGAATGGGCGTGCTGTAGCGGGAAAAACGCCATATATATAATAAGACTGCTTGTTGTTACATGAAGTACAGTAAGCTCTGGCCCTCTTATGTAGTACGGTCAGAGCTCTACTAATGGCCACCTCTCTACAACAGCTACCTCTCTAGTCACCAACCACCTCTCTACACCAACCACATTTTTTGTTCCAGACGAACGGTCCTTACATTCTCTCTTATTTTAACCTCTCTACAATCGCCACCTCTCCACAACCACAAAAGCTACTAAAGTGCCTCCCAAAGTTCTGCCAAAATAACCTCTCAACAAAGGCCCATTAATCGACAAAATAATGACGAACAGTGTATACAAAACACCATTTTTTAGTGCAAAAGTTCACAAATCTAGATCTGCACAGCCTCTTTTTTTGTTGCTTTCTGTTTTATTGAATATTTTGATTGTGTTACATGTTTGTATTTATGTTACCATTTTCATTTTCTTGAAAGTAAAAATGTTGCAAACCCCCCCCCCCCCCAAAAAAAAAAAACAGTATCACATCACGCCCCTACCTTCCCATGATGGCCACTTTCCTCTGTCCCCAAGGTAGTCATTATGGAGAGGTTCAACTGTATTTGTTTTTGTCTATAATCCTTTGAAGTATAATAATTAAGTAAAAAGACACTTTTTCCGTGTTTACATGGCCTCATCTAAACACGAGGAGGGTTGGGATAATTTGAGACAGTTATGCCAACCCTCAGGTTTGCATAATTTCCAAGAATTCTCCCAACCCTCCGAGTGTTTAGATGCGGCTATGAAAACACAGAAAAAGTGCTCTGTTGCTTTCATAAAATAATTCAGAAAAATATGTGCGAATCTAAAACGTCACAACCATGTTTACATACTCTCATCTAAACACACCTATCAACAAATGAGAGCGCACATAGTGGCTCAATTATTTTATAAAAGGCTAAATCCATTCAATACTTTTTTTCAGACATGAAAATCCCAGTGACTATCCAATCCCTTGGTTACAAGAATGGTGATCGAGTGAGTATTTCAATCAACAACAAGGAACACAGTCCCAATAAACCAGGCATTAATGTTGTTGTGATGGACTTTGTGACTTTCCAAGTCACTGAAGCTGTGTCATTTGATACCGGCCATGATAAGGAAGCTAGTGATCGACTGATCGAGTGCATTGACATGATACCTGTTGGAACACTGGTGTTCATAGCTGTGAGAGGAGAGGCAAACTATTACATGACTGGTGAGTTCTGCTCATTCATGGCCATTGTTTGGGTTGTCGCATAACATTCCTACCATCACTAAACAGCTGCTTGCATGTAAACCCAAAACATATTTGCTTCTTTTTGTGTCGACTGCAACTTCTTTGAGTGGCTGCTTACAAGAGCTTAAGAATAAAGCAAACAACCAGGTTGTAATTTCCAAAAGTGGTCACAGACTCTGACAGGAGTGGTCACTTATGAGGGAATTCAATTACCCAATTTGAGTGGGATTTTGAACATGGTTTAACAATGGACGTTGTAACTACAGTACATGTAGAACTTGACGCTTAAAAGGTCAATCGCAAGGAGTTTGGTTTGGTTTGTCTTTTGGTTTGTCTCTTTTTACTGGGCAAGCCTGCCCAGAGGGAAGGAGCACGAACAGGACTCAGGTCCTATGCGAGGTGCTCCACCCTACCCTACCCAGACCAGAAAGACCAGAAAGATAGACCACAACACCGGGAACTACGTGCCCTACTCTTTTCGATGAGTGTGTGGGTTCTTTAACGTCCCCTGCTAACCATGTAACATTGAAGATGCAGGAGACGGGCCTACGGTTTATAGTCCTTATCCGAGAAGACTTGAATGTCTAACCATTTGCAGATATAATTACAAAGGCAGCACATTCTCCTCAGTTATTTTAAGACCCTGAGTGTTGGTCCGGTCTGGGGCTCGAACCCTCGACCTCCCGCACAGCAGACTGGCGCTCTACCAACTGAGCTAACCAGGCGGAGAGCTTTGACTGTATGTACAAAATCTAACTGCAACAAGAGGAACCAAAATAAAAGTAAGGAATAAAGTTCAGGATCAGACGTACTAGGGCTGTCGTTATTAAGTTTTGATTCACCTGTATCCTTGATCTTCACACCTGTTAAACACACATGTTACTTTATGGGTGAATTGTATCAGCAACAGCTAAGTTCACCTGTAACATCAAGGGCTTACCAAGTATACTCAGCCATAATACAATGTAGATGTTACGGGTTACGGCCCTTAATGATACAGTAGCTCTGCATTTAAAAATGCAAACATCAAGTGCATACATTTACAGTACTTTATATGAACTTTTCAACAGCTGATGCAAAATTGCATCTCAAAGATCTTGGAATTGAAGAGTACAGTTTTAAAACTGGTGAGCTGTGGACATACTGTGGCTACAAGAAGAGAGTTGGAGCAGTGAAGATTGCTCTTCGTCAAGGCTTTGATGCAGTGGAGTTGGTCACTGACCTCAATTTAGGTGTAGTTTTAAAATCATGTTAGATTGCAGTTGCCTTTAGATGCATGTAACTATGACATTACCCTAGTCCATACAGTGTAGCGTCAGTTACCTTTTGAGTTCATAATCATCATCATGGTTATCATCATAATCATCATCGTCATTATCATCATTGTCATCGACTAACGCCTCTATTTCCTGTCAGTAGTTTATAGAAAAACCTGACTTGTGTAACAATGCCTGTTTCACTGTGGCATGTTACAGTGTCATTGTCATTAGTCAGAATGGTCAGAATAGTTGATAGTTAACAACTATTTACTGAAGTGGAGGTGGCTAGTGGTGGATATTTACCAAGCCGCGAAGCAGTGAAGTAAATATCCACCCCTAGCCACCGACACTGAGGTGAATAGTTGTTTTAGTTAATATACTAAAACAGTGAGATAATAAACACCAAAAACAAATTAATTTGGATGATTTCTTCACTTTTCACGGATGCAAACCGGACGCCATTTTCTCTCGAGTTGCTCGGAGGTAAATAGTACAGGATATCCGGAGTTTGACGAGCCAATCAGCCCGCGCCATCAACGCTATCCACTGTTTTAGTATATACTAATTTAAGTTAAAAAGTGTTGTGCAAACACACGATGGAAATCCAGATAATATCAGTAATTGGATTTTGCAAGAGCATTTTTATTAATAACCTAGGAAGTCGGATGTTGAAAGACAGTACAGTAATGGTATTGGACAGGTGTAATTTTTCTCTGCAGGTTACTATGCAAATGAGCAGGTCCAGGGGTACATTCTGTTGCCGTTGATCGATCTCTTGATGAGTACCCCTGCATCGCTGGCCATTAGCAAAGTGTCTGAACTGGAGCTTCTCACCGTCTTAGCACGACATGACCACCATAAGGAAGGTTAGTTTAGTGAGATTTTTAATCCAGAATTGTACAAAGATTTTCTGTACAAAGAATTTCACAGCAGAGATAGTTTCTAACGTAATTTATGTAATAAGTCAAATTAAGTCGCATTTTGGCTCTTATGATCTGAGAAATGAGTACCACATTTGACTGTCAGAAATGGTTTGAATTCAAAATTTACATACCAGAATTTAAGTATACCCCTGTGATGAGATCCTCTTCTGTTTTTTTTTTTAGTGATGGTGAACACAGAGGGTTTCATGGAGTACATAGTGGAGTTGATTGACAACATGGCAAGCAAGACCGCAGACCATCTCCGAGCCAATCCACTAGTGATTGCTCACTGTATTGGCGCCATGAAAATCATCACAGCGATAAGCATTGCCCAAGAAAGCCATGTAATTATGAATTGTTTTGTTGTAACACAAGGTGTATGAGAAAAAGGCCCATTATAGAACTCTCTTAATATGAAGATTTTTTTCAGTCATTAAATTATTCCTGGAACAAAATGGATGCCAAAACTTGTAACAGCGTGATTGCCAACTTTAAGACCTATGAAGTTTAAGCAGGAGATTCTATGTGGGTTTCAAAGTTTGTAAAACTTAAGGTGGCTCAAAACAGTTTCCACTACTTTCCAAGACATAGAGCTTGATGGGTCATTATAACCACTCTATATCGGTTGATACCAAAATCATGACATCAAAAAACTGCCCAATCATTGGTGAACGAGTTAAGTCAATTTTGTGGCTCAATAGGTTACCATAGCAACAATATGACCTGTTAAAGACACCCTTAATTTTAGCTAATTAAGCGCTTATAACTCAAAAACAAGCTTGGTGACCACCATTTTTTTATTATCGGATTGTAATTAACATGATAAGATGCAACGTTTTGCAAAGTTTAAAAAACTTATATGGAGAGGGTTTAGAACCACCTTAATTTTTTGAAAATTTAAGGTGGCTTGACAGAGGTGTCCGCTATTTTACTGTAAATGTGGGATGAAAATTTAGGGACTGAAGCTGGTGTCCACTAAATAGAGGGTGTCCACTTAATACAGGTTTCATTGTGTGACATTTCACTTTGCACCTCTCCTGTGATATTTGCAACCCTTAAAAGTAGTAGTCTAACCCAAAAACAAAAACCTGAAACAATGCAGACAGCTACCAACATACAACTTGTTCACAACGTCAACAAAGCATTCATTGTTCGAACAGGACAGATACCAGGGGGCGAGAGGGAGGTTGCAGAAAAATTGGGTGGGCGTTTATGGTCCGCTTCCCGAAACCCTTACCCTATTTATGGCCAAAATCTGCGATTTTCCCTACCCTATTTATGACCCGAAAAAGTAGCCTCTTCTAAGAAATATAGCCATATCAGGACTAGAGTGCAAAAACCATGCCCTATTCAGTGACCAAAATGGCCAAAAAGTTGAGAGCCTATTTATAACCAAAACAGCTGAAAAACCATACCCTTTGGGGCTGCACCTACCTATATACCGTATTTATTCGATTAAGCGCCCAACCTCGAATAAGCGCCCACCTCGAATAAGCGCCCACCCTTTAGGTAGGAAAAGTTAATAAGCGCCCAGCCTCGAATAAGCGCCCACCCCACACCCCCAAAAAATAATTTTGAGCGCCCAACCTCGAATAAGCGCCCCCCCTCCCATCCCCCAAAACATAAGTACGTTAAATAAAGTGTACAAAAGCAAAACGGGTATTGATTATTACAGTATTTCTTTAATGGCTCACAATCTATAATTTCATTGTCTGAAAAATCGATGAGAATGTTTTCATGTTTTGTTATTATTTATTGTTTTGTTATAAAATAAACCTTTTCCTTGTTGAAAATGGTGAAAATTTAATAAGCGCCCAGCCTCGAATAAGCGCCCACCTCGAATAAGCGCCCACCCTGAAGGTCTAAAAATTAAATAAGCGCCCAGGGCGCTTAATCGAATAAATACGGTAGTCCATGTAAGGGAGTACCCCCCACCCCCCCGGGGACTGATACACAGTACTTGTAACACATACATGTACTCCAGTTTTGGCCCTCTGGCACAAAAGCAGGGAGTCGCGTGTCACAGAGAGACAGCCAGAAGTGGACTGTGTAACACTTCTTCTGTTTCAGGAGAAGTTCGCTGAATACCATGTCCTGGATGCAGTTCTGGGCCTCCTCTGCCTCATCAACTCACTACAGCTCGAAAAGCTGAATCAGCAAATTAAAACAAGCGATGACACAGTGGGGAAAACAGTTCTCCTTGAAACAGAAGCTGAACTTTTTGGTGGCAATGAAGCTGGCAGGCCAACTGAGGAAGGCTTCATTACTCGTGTAGTTTCTTCACCCCCTGAAAATGTGTCTGCTGTGGCAGAAGAAGGTACGTATTGTACCCCTGATGGCAACAGGGGAGGAGAGGGGCATTCCCATTGTGCCTTTTGCTGGTTTAAGTTGGCGCTTTACATGCTTTTCTCCTCCTCCAAGAAAACATCCGTATAATGTGCTTGATAACATCATCCGCGGAAGAACTGGGTACTGTGTTTGCAAATAGCTTGACAGGGATTTACTTTGGAAATAAGGTCTTTATGGGAGATAAACTGTCCGACCCTTCTTCCTCTTTTGTTCTAACTTGATGAGGTTTTCTTTACTCTGACGGTAATTTTGTTGAAGTGTTGTCGAGTTATACATGATGTAGATTGCAACACAAGTAGAAGTTTGGGAGAACGAGAAATGCTGTGGGAACACGAACCGAGAGGCTAATGTTTCCACAGCTTTTTCAAGTTCTCCAAAACTTTCATGAGTGTTTCTGGAATTCGATAGAAACATGGAAAATTGCCGCCACGAAAAAAGAAAGCAACCTGTTTACGTTGATCATCAAAATTACATGTAAATTCTCTTTGCTCATGCCATCATTACGTCAACGGCTCGTGCTAGTTCTGTGTTTCTATCGAGTTATGAGAACATGAGTTTAAACCAATCAGTGCGAGTATCTCCTTGGGGCAATTTTCTAATTAACAATTAGATTATGAGCTCGAGATTTCTATGAGGTGATAGTCGATGAGGCCGAAGGCCGAATCGACTATCGCCTCATAGAAATCGAGAGCGAATAATCTAATTGTTTTAGTAGAATTCTAACTGAAATTAACGCAAATAACGGTTTCCAATGATTTTCCCACGCATTATTGAACTTTACCCATAAACAAAGTTGAACGTATCGAACTGTCCTTGGCAAATTTGCAGTTGTTTACGCGCCTACCCGCTTTTTCAATATTTTCAAGTTTTTAAAGTCAAGAAACCTTAAAAGTGCTTCTTTTAGTCTTCTCAGGAATGTAATTATCCGTTTACATCTAAAAATCCTTCCAAAACTTCGGAAAAACTTTAAAAACATCACATTTCCTGGACGACCGGCGGCCAACTGTACTCTAATGGCTGATAGTATACGAGTAGCTCAGCCAATCAGATTGCAGCATTTGCATTAGTACACTAGTAGAATTCTACTAATTTATTATAGCATTGGTAGCTCATCTCTGATCTGACAATTCTGTCTCATTTACAGTCAAACTAACCGCAAGTGGTTTAAGGACACCTGTTCGTGGCAGCACTGCAGAGGAGCCTACACCGCTGAAAAGCACTCAGTTGAAAAGCACTCTACTGAAAAAGTCCAACACCACAACTCTACAGTCAGAAACAGTGTCGGGAGAAGCGATAATTCATGATGACTTAGATGAAGCTTTCTCAAACCTAACTGGGCTGAGTGTGATAGCGCTGTACAACTGTATCGACTTGATTTCAAGTCTAGAGGAATCTCGGGAACACTTTTTCAAGGCTGGTGCGATGCAGACCTTGTGGTGTCGGCTGCTTACTGCAAATTCATCCACCGTCCAGCAAATTGGACTTGCTACTGAAATGCTGCTGAACACATGCTGCTGTATGACCATGCTGGGAAAATATTATACTGGTAAGTATAAGTATGGGTTATTGACCAAGTGTGAGGTCAAGATGGCTGGATATTGGCCGAGTTCTTTTTTTTTGCGTGTTTATGGACCGAGACGGAGTCGAGGTCCATAAGCACGCAAAAAAAGAACGAGGCCAATATCAAGCCATCT
The DNA here is from genome assembly GCA_964020085.1 of Micromussa lordhowensis. NCBI lineage: Eukaryota > Metazoa > Cnidaria > Anthozoa > Scleractinia > Lobophylliidae > Micromussa > Micromussa lordhowensis. Next base: position 16,851,820 of record OZ026608.1, read on the forward strand.
TGGCCAAACAAGCTTGGTCAATAAAGGATTTATTATATGGCTTTTGGGGAAATTTTTCTTGCGGGACAAGGCGGGTAGTACCGAGCGGGCAAGATGGCTCCATCTTGCCCGCTCGGGTAGCCAATCACAGCGCAGAATTTGATTCATCTTGCCCGCTCGCGGAGCTAGCCATATAACACAGGTTATTAATGGTAAACATAACAGGACCCTGTTATTCTTTCGTCATGTATGTTGTTCCTTTGAGATGGATACCTCAGTCTCTAAAAAGGATACCCAGGGCTGTCATTAAGGGCCATAACCAGTAATACCTGTTATGGCCAAGTATGCTTGATTGACCCTTGATGTTACAGGTGAAATTGCTTGTAGTTGATACAATTCACCCACAGAGTAACAAGTTTGTTACGGATGTGATGATCAAGGCTACAGGTGAATCAAAACGTAATGACAGCCCTCGATACCTCTTTTTAAGGTGGGTACCTTTCAATCCATCGGGGACCTTTCTAAACAATTACTACTTTACGCCAAGCACGTCTGTAAGGCCAACAGGTTATAAAGGCAGACACATATGATCTCCATGAAAGACATCTGTCTCAGACAAACACCTTTCAAACGGAAACACCTCTATTGCTAAGGAAGACACCTCTTTAAGACAGACACCTTTATAACTAAGACATAAACCTGTCTATAGTAGACAGCTGTCTTTCACAGACCTCCTCTCTTTTGGGGAAGCCCCTCTAACGCAGACAACCTATCACAGACAACTCCAGAACCCTTCCTGTGGCACACACGTCCTAAAGTCATAGCTCTAAGACAGCCTTCTTCTCCCATCCCTGTTTAACAAACCCTGTCTAACACTGCACTTTCTGTTTCGTTGTGTAATACTCAGAGCTTGTAGTGGAGCTAGATGAACAGACAAAGACTCCAGCCCTTGTGTTAAGCGCTGATCGTTTGGAGGCTTCCAACCCTAACTGGACATTTGAAAGCGTGCATGCCACGTTATGTGTAGGGCGTGGCATGTGTACAGTGCCCCCTTATCCTTCTGGTTGGTACTATGAGGTGACCCTCAAGTCCACGGGCATACTGCAGATAGGTACGTGAAGCTTGTGTTTATTGAATTAGAGAAGCACGCAAGGTAGAAAATAGCGTTTGATTCGAGATTAAATCAAAAATTGACAAAGATCTGCGGCGATCTTTGTCAATTTTTGGTCATCTTCGGAGGTCTTCGCGTGATCTTCGCAAATCGTTGGAATTCTTTTATGTTTACGAAATATCTTAAGCAACTATTTGTTCAGGCCTCTGGCAATCTTTGTAAGCCCTTGGGTGAATCTATGCAATCTTCAGATATCTTAGTTTTCCTTGGAAAGCGGTTAGGGATTTTCGCGTGTCTTTGGAGCAACGTTGGAAATCTCCTAATTTTCAATCGTATTACAACTGTCCTTCTATTGCACTTCTTTCCATTCAGTGCCACACAAAAGCTGTAGTCAGTTTTAACCGTTCACAGTCCATTTTTTCCCCAAGTGTGTTTACTCAATAGACTATTATTGGTATCCTCGGTATTGGACTGGAACTAGCTTGCAACTGACACTAATGCGGGAAGCCAATATGAAGCCATCTTGACCGAACAAGCTTGGCCATTAAAGGATTTATTATATGGCTTTCGGGGAAATTTTTCTTGCGGGACAAGGCGGGTAGTCCCGAGCGGGCAAGATACATGTAGCTCCATCTTGCCAGCTCGGGTAGCCAATCACAGCGCAGGATTTGATTCATCTTGCCCGCTCACGGAGCTAGCCATATAATATGGGTTAATATTATTCTCGTGCCTTAGGCTGGCAGACTGAGGAATGCCGGTACGGCCCTGAGCGAGGTGTAGGAGTAGGCGATGACAAGAACTCCTGTGCGTTCGACGGTGCACGGTGTAAGGTGTGGAGCGGACCGCCAAGTGAGCAACTCAACAATGAGTACGGTAGAGAGTGGAGTTACGGTGATGTTCTGAGCTGTTTATTCTCGTGGAGTGGAGAGGTTTCGTTCTGGTTAAACGGCGTGGATATGGGAGTGGCATTCAGGGGCTTGAACCCTGGGGTAAATTGGTACCCTGCGGCATCCATTGCCATGGACCAACACTGCAGTTTCAACTTTGGAAGCAAGCCATTCAGGTGTGGTTTTAATTCATTAAATAGGAAACTGTTTCTTTAAAAGATCTCACCCGGGACGTTTGAGTCTTGACACGAAAAACCCATGCATTCTGATGACCTAACTCTACAGAGATCCGTTTAGCGTTTCTGATTGGCTGTTTCTTGCGCGCGAAATTCGTAACTAAGCAACAACCAATCAGAGTCGCTACAGGGGTTCCTGTAGAGCTACGTCATCAGTATGGAATTTTTCGTGTCCAGTCTCACGCGTCCCTCGAGCGGGGAAAGAATTAAGAACGCAAAAAATATAATTTCTGACGTTTGAGAGACGAATTAGTCGGAAATTACTATTTTGACGGCACGTTGGAGAGACTCGCGGTGCATCTCGGGTCGCTTAAGGATTATTTAAGGTTTTGGCAGGAGATTTAAGTCATTCTAGGTCGGTCAATCAGTGTAAACTTTTCACATTGAATCTCTCGTGTGAGTTTAGTCAGAATGAGAAGTTTTGTTGTGTACATGGCAATTGTTTTTGTATTTCACTCCTCAAAGAATCCTGGGTGTAATTGCCCTCTTTGTCTCTGGCAATAAGCCAGTTTGGAGTTTTTGAGTTGCCTCATACCCATTTCCTCTCTTTGAAAACGAAGCCTGGTACACAACCCGTAATATGGAAATGAGTTTGACATACAAGACAGTGAACTTGCTAGAACGACTCACTTCCATATGAATAGTTGTGCACCGTGAAACAGAGAAAAATACAACTTGGGAATGTTCCATTATACCAAGTCTCAATTCCTGTAAAACAGGTATGACATGCCTGATGGCTACATAGCCGTTTGTCACGTTGTTTCCAACTTGGTCAAGAAAGGTCCACTGCGCCTCTCGTCCTGTTGGACACCGATCAGCGGTAGTTTTGAGAGCATAGTGGAAGAAGATGAAGAACTTAATGATGAGGAGGGATTGGAGACTATTGAAAGAAGCACAACTGACAAGACTGGTACGATGTTTAATCATAGTCAATAGAGGAGAACGGTCATGAAACCCGACAAATTCCTTTGTTGTAGGTTTTTGTTTACTTTTTTGGCCTTGACCGTGCAAAAAACACAATAGTTGTTTACTCCATACTAAGGAACTCAGTTACCAATAGAAACGTCTTGGTTACGTAATTCATGCATAAAATAGCGGAAAAAAAGATTGTGCACGGTCGTGGACCTTCCAACATAAATTTTGGCATCTTTGTTTGATGTTTACCGGGCTTCTTGAGGGTTAAAACTGGATTTCTCACCCAAGAACGATATAACGTAGCATCGTCATTGTAGGGAGCTACAGATACAAAGAGTTCAGGGCTGGAAAAAAGTCTTGATTTCCAGCTTGCCCTTCGGACAATTAGCTCTTAAATTTTGCTTGTCCTCGGGCAAGATTTTTTATTTAATTGGCAGACGACTTACGTGAGCCCTTGCTCACTGGGTAACAGTGACAAGTGACAATAAAAGTTACTTGCCCGGCATAAAAACCTACTTGTCCCGGGCGACTGGATGGGATTTTTTCGAGCTGTTCAGTTGTCTGTTATTTGTTATGCATTTTAGCGGTGTGTACTGCATAAATCGTTTTTTTTATTATTATTTTTTCGTTCATCCTTCCTTCGTCCTTTAATATTCTTTATTTTCAGTTCAAAAAGTTGAAGAAAGCCGTTGCGATAAGGAAGTATCTGACGTCCTTGTGACGGAGGAGAGGTCGCCCAAGGGTTCTCCAGAACAAAGCATGTCCGATGCAGATGTGTTGTTTGACTACCAGAGCGCTTCTTTTGTGACAGATCCATCCCTCGTTAGATCTCCTGAGCCTTCAAATCACTCCCTAACGTTCGTAACTCCATCGTCCAGTATCTTCACTACTCCTCAGAGCTCCCCGCCAAAACCAACCGCGCACGACGAATTCTTTCCTGTGAACGAACCCAAGCATACGCCATTTGGAGCAGCGTCGACTGGGAACGATGCTCAAGAGGAAAAGCCTCCACGTGATGAAAAGCACGTGACCAGCACGCCATATTTGGGTTCGGGTTCTTTGAGGGACTCTATTGGTAAGCGCTTTCACGCAGGCTCCCGTCTGAGTACCTGGTCGCAAACGGTAACACCCGGAGAGTCCTTCATGGACGAGATAGGTATGACTTCCTTTGAGCAGATATTACCTGGTTTGAAAGTGACGTTAAAATAGGCCAATTTGCGGTGAAATCCGTCATATCACGAACGAGGCAAAACGTGCGAAATAAAAGTGGCGAAGTTATTTGAAAGCGTAGGGTCACTCCTCCAGAAAAGCCTCGGAGCCATGCCAGGAGCCTGCCATCGAGGCCATGCCTCGATGCCAGGAGCCCATCACTTGGAGCATGCAACTCCCATACTAAGCCTATGTCACGCCATTTTTACAGACCGGTCTATTTTTTTGCTTCTTTGCCCGCGAAATGGGTCAGTTCCGGTGTATATGAGCGCGCATCGGTAAGGAAAAAAACGGCGGCCTCGGGTGGACATGCCGACATAATAAAAATAAAATAATAAAATACTCCAATTCCCTATTTTAAGTCCGTGCTTGTGGTTGGTCACTGAGGTTTCTGAGGGGGGTCTGAATTCGCGGTAAATTCAAGCTAAAAATAGATCGATCTGTGAAAACGCCGTGACAAGAAAATGGAGTAGTTCCTCTCTCCTGGTGATGGGGCCCTTATATGCCTATAAGGCACTCTTCAAACGGCCCTGACCAAATTTTAGTGTTGTGTGAAATACATGAAGTGTCTTTTCTGTTGTTTCAGAGCCCATCGTGCCATGCCTGTACTTCGAGGCCGAGCTAAAATACGCGCCATGTCGCGTCAAGCAGATAGGCTTTATCAACGTTGAAACAAGGGAGAAAATTTATTGTGACATACATGACGGCCATCTCCAACTTCCCAAGTCGTCCAATCCCTCCTCATACGAGCATGAAAGCTTCAGGATCCCGGATGTTGTCGGCTGTGCTGTTATCCTGTCAACGGGAGACATTATGTTCACCTTAGATGGAGTACCTACTGGGCAGTTTTATGAATTCCCTTCAAGTAAACCGTCAGCCATGGTCATTGAAAATCTATTTCCTTACATATCTTGCACTCGTATCCGATGTAATTATGGCCAGCGGTCGTTTCTGTTTGAGGATGCGAACAGCAAAGAATCGCTCCTTGTGAGTGGAACCTTGTTGCATGGATTAGTTGAAGACAGCTCCCGGCTGTATTCTGCAATTCATTCACAGACTTCGAAGTTAGAAACACCTTACAAAGCGTGATAAGCAGCACTACTATGAAATTACTGCTAAATACCTTTTATTTGAATGGTCACACACTAGGGTTTGATCCAAAGATTCCAAAGTTAGAAACACCTTGTGCAGTATAATTTACTGTACTACATGAAAGTACTGCTCAATAGCTTTCATTTGGATGGTCACACACTGCGTTTTCATCCAAAGATTTAAGTTTACAAACACCTTGCACAGCATAATGAACAGTGCCACATGAAAGAACTGCTCAACAGCTTTCATTTGAATTTTCACAAGCTAATGTACAGACATAAAAGGTTTAACAAACCACGTTGTGCAGCATAGCTTTCATTTGAATAGTCACACTAGGGTTTCATCCACAGACTTAAAAGTTAGAACCACCTTGTACAGCATAATAAACAGTACAACATGAAATTACTGCTCAATAGCTTTCATTTGAATAGTCACACACTAGGGTTTCATCCTCGGACTTCAAAGTTAGCACCACCTTGTACAGCATAATAAACAGTACCACATGAAAGTACTGCTCAATAGCTTTCATTTGAATGGCCACACACTAGAGTTTCATCCACAGACTTCAAAGTTAGATTCACCTTGCATGGCACAATAGGCAGCACCACGTGAAAGGACTGCTCAATAGCAGGCTCTAACACTGACGACATTGCTTGTGCAGCAAATTAATTCTGGGGCTGGTTGATCAAAGATGTGGACAGAGTAAATCACTTTTCGATGAGCGTCAACAAAACAAACTACGCTTTCGTCTGTTGCCCATTAGTGCGATTACTTAATCTGAATTGCGCCGATATCAGTTCATACTGAAAACAGCTGCGGTTTAGTTCTTTTTCTCTCGGACAGGGTCCTGAAGGTGTAAACTGGGAACTGGGCTTGGCCTGTTTTTGCCCTGGGAATTAGATTCCTGGGATTTAGATCCCTGAGATTTAAATCCCTGGGACTGGCATTTGATCGCTGGGAATGGGAAAAAGTGTCAAGAATGGGATAAACATTTTGTAACTATAACCAGTCGAGACATCAGCTATTTCCTGGCCTCGAGAAACGTCAGGAAACGTCCGTGTCAATTTGGAGCATGTTTATCCAGATCCAGCATGTGCAGGACTCGTCTCTATCGCTTGGTTACAAAATGAGATCAAACGTGGAGTGACTCGATCTTAACCTTTCACGTTGAAAATCAGCGTGCCATAACACATTTTTTTAGACTTACATTGTGTGAATAGGGGAGGCGCGGTGGCCTCATGGTTAGTGCGCTCGACTCTGGAACGAACGGTCCGGGTCCGGGCACATCAGTTGACAACGAAGTGAAAATTGTTTCTAAATTGGCAGCAGCGTACTTCACATATCCAAGTTCATATTAAAAACTGCCAACACCACATACAGTTCCCCTGCCTCGCATCAAAATTTCAAAGCCAGCCTCACTGGAGATAACCAGAAACGAGCAAGCTGAAATGAGGGCGCGGGCCAAGATGCATGGTAAATCCGTCCGACAACGAAATGTAGAACAGGATAATACAATAGACATGGTGGGCACGTTGCCTTTGAACGTATATAAAACCGAAATGGTCTTCAAACTAGTCAATTTGAATTCACTGTAAAGCGTAGAGCTAGAGTTCTAAGCGAAAGTAACGAGCCGGCTAATTCAAATGAGGATGCTAATTTACCACCAGAGTCTCCAAATATAGAGATATGCAGCTTTAATTTAGTGTGGGTGACAATCACTCTAAAGGCCGCTCCGCTCTGAAAGAGAGAAATGTGCTGGTATGTATTACACTGGGATTTGTTCTGATTTCTGCATATGGGAATGGGATTCTAGCACTGGGAAGTGGGATTTGGAAAAAAAGGACTAGGATATGGAATTGGTACCCCCCTCTCTATAGGCGGATTCATGCTGACGTCCTTGTTTACATTTTTGCTCATTTGCATACGGCTTTGCGTACAGAAGGCAACATGTTAGATATGAATTGACTTCAGGCAGCTAAAGAGCTAGTGAAACTTAGTACATAATGAATTTTGTAGCACTTTGGGTGTAATATTCAGGGAGAAATTGTCTTTCAAAAACTGCAAAATTTCTGGGTGGCAAAAGCGCTAATGAGCTCATACATTCTTTGTTAAATTTTGAGTTTTTAAACCCGTGTTGCACAAAAAATATTCAATACATCAGGCTCATATTGACTGGCAGAGTTAATAGTACTATGACCTTTCAATATTCAGAACTGATTTATTTGTAACTCCGTCAAAAACAGAATTGCTTATGCTAATGAGGCAAATATAGGACCCTCCTCAGAGGATAAACTGAGTCCAATAAGAAACATCGTGCCACTTTTCGTGCCATTACTTTCAATGTTGCTTGAACAAAGGGCACGCTTTTGAAGTAGCCTCACGCAATATTCCCCATTCAGCTGCTCTTACATATTATGAAAGAAAAATATCAGGAGGATCAATAGTTTTTTAGTTTGAATTTTTTAGTGACGTGATGTGAAAACTGGTGAAAAACTCAATCTGGTGCTTTGCCAAAACCCTGGGTACGAGAGTTTTTCCCGCCAATATTTTCAAAGCCTTGGTAGCCTGGCCAATTCACATTCAATATGGCCGACGACTTCCTCCCTTGACTATATACACGGATTCGGCGTTTTATAGGATTGTCGTTAAAGAACAAAATGGATAAATTTGTCGTTCGAACCAAACGTCTTCCCAAACCCGGACGTGAAAGTGCAGTGACAAAGGATAACAAGAAACAGGCCACAATCGAGAGTCTCGCGGTGAGTTTTATGGGATTAAGCCTGTGACTTATTTAGCCGACGTTTGTTCTAAAATTTATATAAGCTTAAATCCAGGAATGGTATATATGACCACATCAATAAGCTTACTGTTAAACTTAAGTATGCTCGTCGGAATGTGACAAAATATCAAGTTTACCAGTTTTTCATGTCAACGAAAAATTGACAAATCAAGTCATTTACTTTTACACCAAGTCGTCTATTTTTTATGTCAAGGTGAAAATTTATACATCAATTGTATTAGATTGTTATCAATTTCCAATTTTTTAACGAAAGTACATATTTATACATCAAGTTACTTGCTTTGATATCAAGTTTCCTATATTTGTATCGAATACAATTTTTCCCTTGCCTTCACAACTTCGTCGAACGAATAAAAAATATATGTCAAGTTTACAGATTCATAAATCAAGAAGGCCTGGTGATGACCCGGTTAAAAGAGCTCGGGCGGTCTGGAAACTATGTGCTTTAACACCCGCAATCAACATGGCCGCGGCTATGAATTTCTTCATTCCCAACGTGGAGGAATTTTTTGAAACTATTTTGGACCACTTCTGGAACGCGCTGTTGATCTTTGCCTTGAAAAAACGTTTGGATAATTTCGTTGTCTGGAGGGCTGTCGGGAGCGGTAATTTGTATAGCCATAGTTGTTGTTTGGGTTGAATTCTGCAGCAACATTCTGAGCTACACGAGTGCTATTTGAACTCAGAGTGGTGCTTCTCGACTTCGAGGAAGCATGAACCGTTGATTAAGTTCTTCGTTGGTACTGTTTGCTCTATTTGGAACCGAAACAGAAGCACTTTGAGTGTTAGCTCCGCCATTACCGGTTTTCAGTTCTGTTTACATTGTGAATTATCCTACGTACAAGTTCCTCTAGATTCTCACTTCTTTCCGCCGCCATTGTTTTCCCGTACGTTTTCCCGCCAATACATGTGGATCAGGCATGCGAGCAGGAAGCTACTCACCAGGCCTTCTTGATTTATAAACTTGGCGAACTTGGCATGAAAATGTTTGCAACAGAAACATTGAAATATCTTCTTTCGCTTTGATGTACAAATATGTACTTGAGATTAAAAATTGAAAATTGATGACAATCTAGTAAACTTGATGTGTAAATTTTCACCTTGACATAAAAATTAGACAACTTGATATTAAAGTAAATGACTTGATGTGTAAATTTTTCGTTGACATGAAAAACTGGTAAACTTGATATTTTGTCACATTTGGACGAGCATACTTAAGCTTAAATTCACTAAATCTGTTTTATTTTGTCTGTTTTCCACTAGCACTGTCACCATTCACGACACACAACAGGAAAACTATTTGATACCTACAGTGTACTAGTTTGCATATTTTCTTTTTTTTTTCCTTCAAGAGTGTTGTTGTGGTGGAAGAAATACAACATCTCAAGTGTCAATTGGAAAGTGGCGTTTCCTCATCCGAGACAATTTTGTCAGCATTGAAATTGTTAGGGTCAAAGAACTTATCAAAAGATGTGTTACTGTCCACAAAAATTGGTCACACAGTCAACCATCTTCGACGTCAAGGAAGCAGTGATAAGATAAGAGAACAAGCTAAGCATGTGTTCAGAAGATGGAGACATTTCATTAGAGACCTTGAAAAAGAGAAACCTCTTATAGAAGTTCATTGTGACAAGAAAACAGAAGTTATCAGAGAGAAAGCAAGACAGCTATTAGCTGACGCTCTTCAACTGACGGTATGAATTTTGTATGGATTGATTTATTATTGATCGTAGATTTCTGTTGAAATGGCTGGGGGTTTTTTTCAGGCCATTACATGCAATATTAGTTTCAGCTGCAATTTCAGAAAAAGTGATCACATGATAAAAAGCATCTCTTAGACTCTTCCAAGCATTCAGTTAGTTGGGGCACAGCACGAAAAATGATGAGCGAAAAAATAGGAGAGAAGCGCGGTGAGAGAAAGTGAAAGAACGCCTGTAGGTAAGCTTAACAAAAGGTCATTTCGGTATACCAGGATCTGGAAAACGCTCTGATTGGTCAATTTTGACATGTTTTGTCAACAATCAAGCGTTACGAGCACAGATGAGAAAATCGATATGGCAGCGGTCAGAGACTATTCTACCAGTGATATGTGCGGTGTTCAAATTTGTCATAAACAACATGCTAAAAGGTTTTCCCTATGTGGAGTGGCTTCTTGAAGAACAGGAGGATTGCATATAAAATATGGTCAAAAGCAAAGATGTCTTTGCAATCCTTCCCACCTTATTGATGAAGACATCATGCATGGACAAAGAATCTGCAAAGAACAGAAAGTGCGATATTGTGTGTAAAATGGGGTTGACTGGCCTTCAAGACTCCTACAGTTTGTGACATTTGTGTGCTTTGCTTCACAGAGTTTGACACCTCACAGCTGTAATTTGCCATGTGCTCATACTTTGTGTATGCACATTTCTATTGCAAGATATGTTTTCAAGTGTCTAAATATTAGCTTTCAAGGGAAAAAGTTTGAAATATTCTGTGAATGTGTAACTAACTTGCATTCTATTTGACAACTGAAACCACAAGCCAGCAGTCATGTTGTGGGCCCCTGTGGACAGAAGGACCTTTTGTTAAGTTTCTTTCGCTTTCTCTCACTGCGCTTCTCTCCTATTGTTTAACCTGTCATTTTTTTTGCTGCACCCCTCTTAGCTACAGTTTGCAGCACAGCTACTACAAATTCCTCAAAAGTAGCAAGTTTGAGCCACATCTTGTCTGTACAATGAATTGTAAATTGTTCAAACTATTCTCAGTAACATATCTTGAGGTGCTAGAGAGTGCAAAACTTGGAAACAAACTTGCAGATGGCAGGAATTAGCAGGAAAGATTCACTCATGACACGATTGCAAAACTCATGATCACATGATCATTTTGAATCCACGACTGAAACCAACGGTGTGTGCAATGGCCTGAAAAGAGCTATTTCAACAGATGTCTGGGATCAATAGTATGTTTTTATACACCAGACCTATTTGCACTGGCAACAACAAGGGTATGGACTAGTTATAAAAAATAAATTGTATACACAAGGGTCTGCTTGTATGAAATAGAATCATGAAATCTTTCATTAGCATTAACAAATTCAGATTTTAGACAAAAAATAATTGACTTGCCAAAAAACGTTGGCCATGTATATTATTATTATGCAGGGCTGTCAACAAGGGCCGTAACCCGTAACACCTGTTGCGGCTGAGCATGTTTGATGGGCCCTTGATGTTACGGGTGAACTGGCCTGTAGTTGATACAATTCACCCACAAAGTAATAAGTTTGCTATGGGTGTGAACATCAAGGTTACAGGTGAATACAAACTTAATTACAGCCCTGTTATGGAGATTCAACTGTTTGGTTCGATCTTCATTAACAATAGTTTAAACTGAATGCTGGTGTACTGTACCATTAATAATTTGCACCAAAGCTATGAGAAACATGTCATTAACTTAATGCACAACATTTTTTTTCTCTTCACTTTATTTGCAGACCTCAGAGAATTTACCAGAGCTTATTGAAAGAACTGTGTTTCACACATTTGGCCGACTTATCAATAACACCTACAAAAGAAAAATGCGTTCTCTAGTCTTCACTTTGAAACACAGGAGTACTATCAGAGAGAAAGTTAAAGGTGGTGACATAACTGCGAAGAAGCTTGTCACTTCATCTGTTGATGAGCTTATAGATTGTGCAAATGAAAATTCAAAATAAGAACAGTTAATAATTTTATTGTTGGTAATAACCAAGAAACAACATTTTATACAAGTTAGTAAAATTTTGTTTTAACTTTTTATTTGATATTGTTTGTAAAACTTATATATTGGGGCTTCTGTGAATGCTGTCTTTCTGTTTAATAATTAACAAATAAAGAAGCCTCGACTGTGCTCTGTTCTGTTGTAAAGCACGCAGGAAGCGGTAGAGCACAAAAGAAGTGTAGGGGAAAACACGAGACGTAGTCGAGTGTTTTTCCCTACTTCTTGAGTGCTCTACCGCTTCCTAAGTGCTTTACAACAGAACAGAGCACCGTCGAGGCTTCTTTATTTGTTTTATGATAAAGAATCCAATAAATTCTCCGCGCATTCGGCTGAATTTTCAAGCCAAACTTTATTTTTCCAAACGGGGAAAAGTGGCGTCAGCCGTTCTCTATTCTCTGATAAAGCACGCTAAAATAAGCCAATCACAGTCCTTGTTAGAACTGTTCCAAAAATTTGATTGGCTAATGAGACGACAGCTGTCAATCACAAACTGAACTTCTGCTAAGCTTTCAGTATCAAGTTGCTATCCAGGGGAAGAACGATGCCTTCAAAGTTCGTTTTTTTGTTTAATCTTTAAATAAGGATCTAAAGGTTTCTACTACAAAGGAATCCGGCCGCATTGTGGCTCATAAAAACGTGCATCTTTTCAAATGGAAATTAAGAAACAAGGAGCTCAAAACTAGCGAATGCTGAGTTGTATTTGAAAGGAGCTACAGTTGTTTACGGCTTGCAGCCCCTTGCAGCAAGATTGCACGAACTGGGGTCAAAGTTGGGAAGACTAGACTGCTTCCACTGGTTCTACTCCAAGTAAAGGAGAATATCAGAGCCACTGATCACTCGTCGAGTGAGTGATGATACGAAATTGTTGAGGTTCACTTCGCCGAGATGACCGGAGATCGCCAGTTAGCAAACGAGTGTTACTACACTGCATGTAAGTGTTGTTTGAACATTTTTACAAAAATAAAGCTTCTCATCGTGACAGACAGCTCAGTTGGTGTTTTCTGTCGTTATTGTATTTCTTAAGTTTAATTTCTGCCTTCGTAATGTCTTTAATCGAAGCATTCGCTAGGTTGTTGAGAATGAGAAGTTGTTTATTTCGTTGCGTGTTTTGTCGGAATCTATCAAAACTTGTTATTTTAGTACAGTTTTAGCACTTCTGTTGTTTATAACAATGGTCTCCCTGCAGCTATATTTACTGCAGACAAATAGCTTGTTTCCACTGCATTTGTCTGAGCCACAAGGCATGTTTAATTTGGGTCAAATTTGTCAAAATTCCGAAGCAAAAATTTGAAGAAGCCAGCTTACCGTCATCAATCCGTGCTCTGTTCTCTGATAAAGCACGCTGTTTCAGCCAATCAGGGCGCGCGTTATATGGAAACTTTATTATAATAGTAGTTAGAATTTCAGGACAGACCTTTATTTTCTTTGAGGGGGGTGGGCTTGGGCAATTTTCTGGGGCATGAAATTTTTTTCTCTCTTTTGGGTTGTGAATGATTTTTTTGGGTGGGCAATAACTTGTGCAGAAAAAAATGTTAACATCAAAATAGGACCTGCATCTAGCAGAAAGCTCTTGCTCATTTTTCCCCATGGCTCTCCTTGTACAATTCTTTTTTCAGCTGCTTTTACTGTGCAGGAATTTTTTTTGGAAATTGCCCAGCCCTTTGCATCATCATCATCATCACTGCTCTTTGTGTCAGTAGGTGCATAAGGCCATCATATCTCATGCACTTTCTCTTAAATACTCAGTTGATATCTTCATACAGCAATACAGCATAATTTTTGTTCTCATCACATGATTTAAAGTGTAAAGAAACAAAGCTGTGCATTATCGCACAAGAAGCATTACTTCCGAGTTTGTTGCTACCTACATCCAGTTTGTTATGTCCGCGTATCAGTTGTTCTTTCTTGTGCAACATGGCCTTTTCCTAGAAAATCACACAGGGCTTGTAGTTAGTTTTTGTAAACAGCCATTTTTTCATATTTGTCAGTCTGGAACAAGTCTATGATAGCTATACCAGTTGCAATTCCATAATGAAAACCTTGCTTTGTCTTGATATGCAATCATGATACATGTTTTATCTTGCATATATGAGATTCCATACAAAATACAAAGGAGTCTGTCCCACCATGAATAAAAGCACATTCATGTTTCAGCTAAGGATTAAGACTGTATTCCCTTCACAAGCTGTTTGACCATTGTCTCAATTTGATTGTTTGTCATGTACTCAGAGTTCGAAATAGCATTAGCGATGGCTATAGTATGGGGTGTTGATGCTGAATTGATCCACACACGGCCATTCATCGCCACTGTGCACTCAAAAGGAAAGTACTTTCCAAGGCATTTTAAGAGGACAAACTCTTTGCTGAGAAGTCTGCAAAAGAGAGACAAGAGAATCTCTAGTAAACATTGTTAGTGCACTCCTCAAAGTGAGGAGGAAAGTAGATCAAACAGTCTGGTTAGAGCCCTGGCCAGAGGTGTTCTTGGGTAAGGCACTTAACTTTACTTTCACAGTGCCTCTCTCCACCCAGTTGTATAAATGGGTACCAGCACATTTAATGCTGGGGGGAGTAGAAATATTCCTAGTTGCTTCATGCTTCAGAAACCGGAGATAAGCACTAGCCCGATAGGCTTTTCAGGCACCTCTCCCACTCTGATATTGGAAGTGCTACTGACAATGGGTGGGGGAGGGGTGAGATAATTAATGCAATTTCATAACAATCTTTAAACTGAGTTTACAGCTAAAGGTTTTTTTTGCACAAGAAGGGAGGGTTACAACAAGTATAAACTAAGATAAGTTTTCAAAATGAAAACTCTTGAATACATCAAATACAGAAAAAAAATAGATAAAAAAACATTTGATAAACTGGAACATGTACAGATATACTGAGATTTGGTTGCTGCCTACTTCCAAGGCCACTTCCTCTCACCAAGTAATTTACAAATCACGAATCATAGCATGGTACTGGCCAGCAATGTCATGAGACAGTTACAGTGTATAAGTTGAGTTTTTGTCTTGTCTTTACATGCACACGTGCAGTGTACAATGTACATCTGTTGCTGTTCAATGGTAAGGGGATGTACATGTATATCCAGAGAGGCTTTTTATAAATGGAATATTATGCTTGGTCATTGATTGAAACACCTGGACGAATTGACAAATAATTTGTGGGTACAGTGTTTGCTTCTTTGTAGATGTATAACTGGGTTACAATAACTAGATTTTAAATATAGTGTGTCAAAAGTTCCAGGACTCATAGAAATCTCACTCACTTTCGTGAAAGCCCAAGAGAACAGTTGATCATAAATCCACCAGATAATAGCCCGAGACCAGTGCTTTTTCCACTGCCATCTGTACAGTCTAGCTCAGGTTCCATGTCCTTGTTCGCAACACACAGTCTTGCATAGACAATGTCACCTATCTGAAATAAAAGCAGCAATGGATATCACAGAAAGAACTAAAATGGATCAAAATCTATCCCAAACAAAGGCTTTTGAACCCATAGAAGTAAACTTGATCTATTTCCAAAGGGTCTACTAACATGATTGACAGCAGTGAAACATGTTGATCAGAAAGTAGACAGTCTCTGCCCTGCCAAACCAGGTCTCAAACAAGGAAACTTGTCAAGCAAAAATTACACGTAGATGTAAAACTAATGTAATTAAGGTGATTCCTCAGAAATAAAAGTTGCCAATGAAGTTTTTAGAAACTTTCCCTGATTGTTCCCTTCCCTACTGATTGTTTCCACTGTTTTGAAAAATACAATAAAAATGATAGGTCACCATGCTTGCTTAAGAGATATGATACCGGGCCAATCTTACCCCCGTGACATTTCAAGCGTTAGCCCTTCGTCGGAGGGAATCCGACAAAGGGCTAACGCTCGAAACTTCAGTTTCCGAATCTCTTTACGGTGGCCAATTCACATTATCAACCCAGTTGATAAAACCAAATTATCTTGTAATACTCCCACCGATGCAGCACCACAGTTTCTTTAGAAACTTGCCCCCTTTATTCATTTATTTTACAGTCAGGGAGGCGTGGTGGCCTCATGGTTAGTGCGCTCGACTCCGGAGCGAGCGCTCCGGGTTCGAGCCCTGGCCTGGGACATTGCGTTGTGTTCTTAGGCAAGACACTTTACTCTCACGGTGCCTCTCTCCACCCAGGTGAATAAATGGGTACCGGCAAATTTAATGCTGGGGGTAACCCTGCGATGGACTGGCATCCCATCCAGGGGGGAGTAGAAATATTCCTAGTCGCTTCATGCCACGGAAACCGGGATAAGCTCCGGCCTAATGGGCCACTTGGCTCGTATGCAGACTTTACCTTTTACCTGTCAAGCTTAGCTTGAGGGAAATCTCTTATGTTGTGTACATGCATGTACTCATGTGCATGCACTAATGATGCGAAAATCATGTGCAGTAGGGATGCGCAATGCAATACTGAGGATTCACCTTAAATACGGATTGATTATTGTTCCTCAAGTTCCATAGCTTGTATTATCATATTGAATGTCAAGTATCACAATATGACATATAATTTATCAGAATGCATTTTACCTGAATGTTGGGCTTGTTCTTTTTGGTAGCTCCTTCAAATGACAGATTTGGTAGTGATGCAGACACAGCCCCTCCAATATCTACTTTATAGCTATCAGAACCTCTGTTTGTTACAATGCCAATAACTCTTTCTTCCTTGACTGGGATATACTGGAAATGACATAAAAGATACACAGTATTGAGGAGCCCTCATTTAGAGGGGGGAGAAGGGGGAAGCTAAGTATCCCATATCCTGTTAGTTGTTTGCCTAAATATCCCTGCCATCTATGATTATTTGAGCCATAAAAGTACCTTTTGAAAAATAGCTGAACTTTATCCTAGCTACATGTACATGTTGAAGCAGAAAATCTTACACTGCACATAAGGGCAAAAACAAGTTAATAACCAAGAAAACCAAAGCAAAAACGGGGTATACTGCTATTGTTGTGGTTGTTGTTGTTGTTGATGCGGTCAAATGCTGAACGAGAATTATTTAGACCTCAATTAATGATTTTCTATTCTTCTCGAATATTAATATGCTAACACGCTTATAACACATATAATTCTTGTACGATTTTCACAATTGAAATACGTTTAAAATTAGCCTACTAATATCTTAAGTTTATTGTAAGCTTACATGTAATTTGTGCGATCAAACTTGCTTAAGCAGATCATCCTAGTACCAATTTCTTTACTGATCCACAAAACATCAGAACTTAAACATCACTTTTAATATCTGATAAGCAAAGCCAAATCCTTGACAATTAACTAACACGAACGATGTAAGGAGAGTAAATTTATTTCCAACTAACCCTTCTTTGATTGCAGTCGATCAGGTAGGTTGCCGGATTTCGATGTCTCAATACACCAGCTTTGTAGGCCATAATCACTCCATTTTCTTCTCTCAAACCGGGGCCGAACTTTATTTTGCTTTTTCCTTCAAGAGTTGCTTCTAAATCTGCGACATTGCCGATAACATCGCCAGGCATTACAACGTGGTTGACAAGAGCTCCAACCTTCTTGTCCGCCATGCTTGTTTGTTCGATGATCCGCTGCACACTCACCGGCGGCTCATAAAATAGTCACATCAGTCTCCAGGATCTCTCGGGCGAGCGCGCAGTCCTGTCGAAAGTTAACCGAAGTATTCATTTTTCGTGGTTAAAAATGTTTTTCACTGCTTTCACTGCTTCATGGGTAGTTTGAGATTAAACATTCCAACTTAAACTGAAGGATAGACAGAAAAACTCGCCAAACAATTGCAAATTTAAACTTATAATTCTCGCTAACCCGCCTGGGTTAGCTTAAACGGGCTTTGAACAACCCCGCCCTGTATTACGATTTTTCGATTCTTCTAGTCCAAGGCAATCCATTTAAGCTTGCTTTTCAAAAACCTTCCTGTTAATATAAATTCCTCTATTTGCATTTACAATAGAAATTACTTTTAAGTATCTTTGAAGAGCGATTTCTGAGTCTCGAAAGTAAGTCTCGATTAAAGTCTCGATTGGCTGATTTTTTATGCGGTAAGTATTCGATTTGGTGCTGGTTAACGACACTCAGTTAAAACCCTAGATATAATAAAATTGCACCAAATTCTGGCGACCAGCAGTCATTTTGAAACTCGTCGAGGAGAAGGCCCTGGGAACGAGGCTGCGTAAATTGGGTACCAAACTTCTCCATGCCCCCGCTCCCTCAATCTAAAAAGGTTTCCTCTTCAGTAAGATCTCTACTAAGATCGCCATTTTCATTGTCACAACGGCCAAATCAAACTCCGTGACAGTTACATTATCTTAGATATATTGCGTTACTGTGGGCATAACGCAATACATGCCTTGGTAATGCGCGCGCTCAACAGATGGAATGCCAGTAGCTTTGTGAGGTAACCACCGTGATTAATCTCAGAACTTGTCGAGACAACAAAGAGAAGAACGAGGGAGCACATTGCTTTAAATTTAAGGCGACCCGAAAATCAAAGATTTCAGTCACCAGAGCGAAAAAATAATGTCCATTGACAGTTTTAGAGGAAGTGATGGGGAGGATGAGGTCAAGATATATCTTGGGAAATACTTAGGTGACAGAAATGAGAAAGAGGAACGCCATGGTAAAGGACAATCTATACTACCGAATGGTGACGAGTATAAGGGTCAGTATCAGTTCGGACAGAGACATGGATTCGGGAAATACAAATTTGCTGGTAGAAAGGCCAGGTAATGAGCTTACTGAAGATTCATACAGTAAAAATGTATATATAAATCTATTTTTTCTCATTACCAATCGTCATACATTTCTTCAATGTCAGTTAAGAGAATCTGGTAATTCATCTCGGTCCTGTTCTTTCTTGAAACTCTAGCGATATGGTCCTGAGAATTTCGTTGTTCCTCTCTCTGTCGCAATCAATCTTTGCAGTTCTTGTCTGTCTTGATAGCCGCGGTAGTGGAGATTTTCAAGTCATGCAACGAGCATTTCATTCTTGTAAGAAGACGATAGCGAGAAAAGTAGACTTGCCACAAGTCGACGTTTTAATCCTTCGGTTATTCATCTCTCGTAATCTTTGAGCGACGTAGGCAAAACCAACAGGCCAGGAAAGAATTATTGGAAAGGACTTTTGGAAGTCTACGAGCAAAACAAAGCATAAACGTATCAAACGTGCAATCACATGACACCTAGCCTGCATAGCTAGCGAAAGAGCTTTCTCCCCATGTCCGTCGATTTTCGTATTGTTGCCCAATTTCTTGCGAGAACAGAAGGCGAGAAACTCTTCTCTCGTACGGGAATACTAGACGCTCTCAATGGGGTTAACTGTCAACCGTCACAAGGCCAAAAAATTAACCGTCGACGGTAAAAAACGCAATCTTTTTACCGTCAACCATCAAACGAGTAAGCCAATATTAGCTTTCAAATGTCTCAGATATCCTTAATAAAGAACTAAACGATTAACTTAAATGGGGTCAAGTTATGCTGTTTATAAATGATCGCTTTAATATATCACGAAAACAAATTTATGTGCAAGTCCTTTCCTTTCCAGTGGAAACAAAGGGGAAGTAATTGCGCTAATTTGACACATGTTTGAAGGCCAAAGACCCAATTTTTATTGAACAAATTATTGGGCTAATTGGATTATTAAAATATGCATTGCAAAATTTATCCGATTATGAAAAATCAAAGTCAAATTTGCGGTTTAATTTCGTGTTTTAAATGTCATTTCGAAAAATTACCGTCTACCGTCAAATGACCTCAAATTTAACTGTCAACCGTCAAAGGGACCCCCACCCATCATTGTGACCCTCAGTAAAGGTTAAATTAATAGTTAGATTTTCGAGTTATCCGCCTCGTCAAGTATCGAAATATGAGAAGGAAAAATTGGCAACGGCTCATCTTCGAAGCCCTTTTGTTGTTGGGGTTTGTTTGTGTTCTGTGCAAATTTCTTTCATTTGAACACGGTCAACGGAGTGGAGGGCGTTGTATATAGAGAGTTTTCGGTGGTGGGGTTAATGAGTGAATGATAATCTGAGAATGTTCATTGTTTCCAAATTCAATCAACAATTGGCAAAACTACAAGTTATGTGTCGGTATGAACTAAACCGATCATCAGGCTAGAATATGAATACAAGGTAGGTAGCGCTCTTAAATATGGTTTTAACAACAATAAAAAGACGAAACTAAAAGTAATACTCATGAGAAAAAGCGTCGTTCTCTGCTGGATTTGAGTCCTCTGTGGAGGGGAAGTTGTCAAGCGTTTGATGTCTTTGATGTAATATGCCTCCTTGTTGTAAAGGAGAGGATTCCAATTACTGTCATTGAGAAACAAGGAGTTCGCCATACCAACTTAACACGACTACATATGGCAAGCACGGCCATGAGATACACTGGCCCTAAGTTATGGAGTCTAATACCCAAAAATATAAGAGACCTTACCACATTATCTGTTACGTTTTCAGGCAGCGTATTAGAAAACTTGATCTAGTTTCCTTAATGGCTGATACTCACTGCTCTAAATGCATTTTATGTCAAACATAACAGACATTTTAGTATTTTATTGTATTGTAAATAGTCTATTCATATTTTGTTTTGTCTATTGTAAATAGTTTTATCAATTATTTATTTAGTTAGCTTAAAATTAACTTATCCATAGTGTCCCCATTTAGTGGTTGTTTACTGCTATTCAAGTTGACACTTAAATAAAGGTATTAAATTAAATTAGTGTAATAGTGTGGTGTTGTTTCTGACTTAATTTTGTAATATGAAGTATTCTTTGTTACAAGACTAAGAGACTTGATTAAACAACAAATCAGTCTGGAAAAAAGTAGTCGTTGTAGGAGCAAGACCGTTAGTGGTATTTCTAGCGTAATCTAATTGTTTAGTATTAAATCGAAAGGTACGAAGGTGAATACATCCAAAACGAAAGATCTGGACAAGGGACATTCTGGTATCCCGACGGATCTGTATACGAGGGAACCTGGAGAGAGGGACAGAGGAACGGCCACGGTGTATACACGTATCCAAACGGAGATAGATACGAAGGGGAGTGGAAAGAGGGCCGACGACACGGATGGGGAGAGTATATCTACAGTGGTCAAGGTCTTAGCTACAAGGGTGGGTATCATTTTTCTTTGCAGCGAGCCTCGTCTCTAGACACCCAAGGGCACCCTGGCACGAAATAGAGGGCTTGGTTAATGTCGAACCATCAAACAGACGGAGATCTGGGCACTAGATAAGTGCTTGTCATCTATATCATTACCTTGAAATTAGGGGCGGACCAATAGTTTTTGAAGGGGGAGCGGTTGAGGGGTGGGCAATTTTCTAGGGCATGAATCTCTTTGCTCACCTTTTAGGTTAGGCATGATTTATTTTGGTGGGTAATAAACAGGACCATTCATGTGGTTAAAACCAAAAAGTAAATAAATAAATTACAACATTTAGAGAGGAAGCCATATCAGCCTTAGCTGGTGTGGGTGCTCTATCCTGGTCGACTTGGAATTTGGAGCCATCGGAGCAAGGCGAGAACCAACAACAAACTCGATCAAAGGCAGTCAGGATACTAGGCCGGGCGACATTGGTGAGAGGCTGGGATGGCGCAATGGTGGGAACGCTTGCCCCCTAGAAAGCACTTGCTCAATTTTTTTTCAGCAGTCTTTGCTGTACAGGCATTGCTCTTGGAAACTTACCAACCCCCTTCCCCCTCAAAAATATTGGTTCGTCCCATAGAACGTCGTTAGTCAACAAATACTTGGGGAAATTATATTTTGCTACTAACATGATTAATATTATAAAAAAACAATTATTGGATGAGGGTTATTTTCGTAATGTTTAGACCAATCAAGGGCGAGGTAGGTGTTATCAGCCGAAACTGGATTCTGAAGCTGATCACACTTAACACTTTGTTGCATCCCATGGGACGCCTGCAGTACGCGCGGAAGTCAAAACCTTACTGTGCGGTCGAAACTGCCCGAGAAAAGTCGTTCACGTCGCAGCTAACAGAAATACAGAGGAAACAAGATATTAATTTTGTTTAGAATAGCAAAACTATGATTTGGCGAACGAGTTGCCAAACGCTGGTGACCCAGTTTTGGCGCCAAATTTAAGGTGTAGGCACAAAATGTTTCATGTTTTCTTATTAGTTACAATCTGTTATGGTTTATTGCATTTCGAATCTCTTTCGTAATTGTTCAATGCTTTCTGGCGAGAAATGTTGCCCGATTCCTGTGCTTTTCCTGTTGACATGCATTTGACTTCCGCACATTTTAGTGTCTCACACCTGAATGAATGCCGATTGGTTAATTCAAATTACAGACGCACCAGTGAGCTGGCCTTAACAATTAACGGCCTTATCTGTTCCAGGCTCTCGGTAGTTGGGGACGAACGAAAAAAAAAGAGGGGCGCTGAGGCGAGGAAGGGGATCTCGCCCTTTTTCGTCTCAGCCCTACCTTATTTTTGCTCTTGCCCGTCCTCTTTTCTCCCCAACTGACCGAAAGCCTTAAACAAGCTACTAACGGCCATGCGGGTTACGTTTCCTAGGTAACTGGAGGAATGGTAAATTTGAAGACGAAGGACATCTCATCACTCCAAACTACACCTATACAGGTATCTTCACCGGAGAGGAACCCGTGGGACCTGGAAGGTTCCAATTTGACACGGGCTGCGAACAAGAGGGGGAATATGTGACCAGGCGAATTGTCCGCCGTACTAACACCATGAGGGAGGTGGTCCATGTTCCCGTATGGAGGTGCCTGTCTTTATACGCGGCTGGACCCCGAGTCATGAGGCCTCCGAAAGAGTAGTAATAAACAAATAAGTTTCCCTGTTGAAAGTACAGTATCTATACCTAACAATTATACTTTTTCGTCTATGGCTTCAGTTTTATTGTACTTCTCTACCCTTTTCAAAGTGTTTATGGCTTAAGTAAATGAGTTTCTTAATAAAGGAAATCATCTCTTATCTCTTATATATAGCGCCTGGAGGCAGTAATATATCAAACACGAGAGACAGTGTTTCATCGGGATATCCAAACACCAACAAGAGAGTTGCAAATATGACACGCTGT
Source organism: Micromussa lordhowensis (assembly GCA_964020085.1). NCBI lineage: Eukaryota > Metazoa > Cnidaria > Anthozoa > Scleractinia > Lobophylliidae > Micromussa > Micromussa lordhowensis. The sequence goes on from OZ026608.1 coordinate 16,874,859, forward strand.
GGAGTATTTGTGACGAAATTCGAGGTGTTTGGATAGCCGAAGAAACACTCTCTCGAGTGTTTGATATTTCTTCTCAATAGAAACAAAAACTAAAGAGTCACCGGAGACATGAAATCGTCAAAATCTATCCTAATTAAGACCGGGTATCCAAACCTCCATCACGGTTGTGATTTTCTTTGTTTTAACTTAATGAACTATTAATGAGTTTGAGAAGGGTTCATACAAAATCACGGATAACGGCTTGGTAGAGCACGTTTTACAAGGAATATATATGTCTCCGGGCTGCTCAAGCATTATTTTCTCGCCAGACACGATAAAAAATTAAAACGAATGTCAGTCTGGGTTTTTTTTCTTGCTCTTCTCTCCATGATTTTTGTGTGTGCGAAGCTCATATTAAGCTGACAAGCTGAGTATGTCTGTCTGTCACGTGATCGAAAGGAATTCTACTAATGACTGGGTACTAGCTATGAGAAGATTGGGTACTAGTTGGCTTGTGCGAATGGATTTTTTGCCTCCTTCGTGTTCGTCGCTTCGCTTTTGTGTACCATTTATCGGTTTTAAGATACTTCATTTTTATTTTCCCAGCTTTCAGTTGCCAAGGTAGGTATTTTTTTCTTTTATAACTACGCACACACACAGTGCGGACCTTTTTTTTTCATCGCTTGGAGTGAGGTCGTGAAATCAAAGTGCATATGGGTGATTTTGTGCAAAGTGTTGACACGGTTTTCATGAATCAAGTCATATATACACAATACAAAAAATTTCTCTCATCTCTCACGAAAAATATAGTAAACACCCCTCCCCTCTCCCCCTTGTGTTGTATCGGTCAGTAAACTCCTGGATTGCCCTTTATATAAACTGTTCACAGTCCCCTATTTTCCATGAGATCGTAGACGTCGATCGTTGAGTTCGACGGGCCGCCATCTTGGTCTAACTGGGGAGAGTACAAAATGCCCGTGGGTAGAGGTGGTGGGATTAACAGCGTGGTGGTGGAGGGGCGTGCCCTCCACCACCCCTACCCATGGGTATTTTGTACTCTTTGCATCAAGAGACCAAGATGGCGGCTTGTCGAACTGAACGAGCGACATCGTATCTACGATTTCACGGATGGTACAAAAGAACCTCCTTCCAGGTTCTTCTCGAAATCCAAGATGGCGCCGATTAGGGAATTACTCGAAGACCGCTGCCCTTTAAATAGTCGAAGACAATAACATTTTTACATGATCTTTGTGATAAGTGTTTTATTTGTGGTACTTACGTTTGACAATCCCAGTCATGCTAACCATTAACAAGCATGAGCGAGCACTTCAAAAGTGCTTGTACATAAAAAGATTATTACTATATATGTATTTGTACATTATAAAAATATAATTCAAACTCTTCATCTATACACTTGATTATGTACATTAAAAACTCTAGAAGTTACAAAACCATCTGTCAACTATAAATTTCAATATAAGTTCGTATCAATTCTAAGTGTTATTTTCCAAAAATTAATGTCACTACATGTAGTTTGAGACCTCAGCAAAAAAGTGCTTGTCAGTAAAAATTGTTTGCAATTAAGTTAATTTACCATAACAATAATCTTTCGTTGCTGTGCATTTATCAACTTTCTTAAACAATCCTAGATGGAAATAAATGTTTTGAAAAATGAAAAGTACGTATTGTTCAACGTTGTAGATATATTTGGCTCAAAGCGAAGTTTTTAATTCGACGAAGTCCAAAAATATTGATTTCGTTGTAGCAACTAGAAAGCTAGTTGTCAAACTGGAACAAAAATACAACGCTATCAACGCATGGTGGATAGTGTAATAAATGATGACGAAAATAAAATCATTTATCTAAATAGAGACTAGTTGAGGGATGATGCTGTGTTAACACACTTAAATATTGCTGAGGTCCAAACTCCTGACAGCGGTACAGGTAGAAATGTTCGCAAATATCGACAATAGACCATTTTACAGTTGTCTGCTCTGTGACCTATCCTTTGAATGGCAGCGAGGCTGCAGGTGGCCTCGCTTTGATAACGACGTCTCTGCTTTTGTCATGCAAACGCACCTACAGTGGAACTTCGATTTAACGAACCTCCATATAACTAAGTCCTCGGTATAACGAACGATGTTCTTCGCCCCAGCAATGGTAAAATATCTGGAAAAGAACCTCGATACAACGAAACCTCGTTATAGCGAACATATTTTGCCAGTCCCTTGGTCCTTCGTTATATCGAGGTTCCACTGTAGTTGGCTTCAGAACAACTTGATTTACACAACAAAAGCAGTGAGGTCTGTATCAAAACAAGGTCACCTCCAGCCTCGCTGCCATTCAAAGGCCAGGTCACCGAGCAGACAACTGTAAAATGGTCTATGACCTTCCACAGAAGTTGGTTTTACGAACAATACACCTGTATCACCGGCCGCCAAAAAATCAATAATGTGATTAAACATGAACAAAAAAAACTGTCTTCAAACAACAAGGATTGACGTCTTAACTTATATCTTCGTACCACGCGTATGTATGGAAATTGACGGAAAATATTAAAAATACTTTGAGTGATACACTCAATATGTTGAACACCAACTTCGTCCCCAGGTCTCGTCCTCGACGTTTTTCAAAATGGCGGCTCGTTCTCCGCCCGCCATTTTGAAAGGCGGGACAAAGTTGGTTAAACGCTGACATGTCAGGACAACGTTAACATGTATTTTAGGCAAGAATATTATTATTAAGTATGCAAAGTAAAACTTAACTGTTATAAAATTGTAAAAATAACCGTTATCAAAAAAGCTGGCGTAAAGCATCACGAATGATTTTTTAAACACCAAGTAATCGGCAAAACGTTACTTGTCTAACAAACACAGACCCTAAACAAAAGAAAAGAATCGTCCTTGAGGGTTAAATATCTTCTCTGGTTTGATCCCCCTGTTTTAAAACTAGATTATCAGCGATATAATTCAAAAAATCAGGCCATGAAAACTAAAGTAATTAATTGCATAAAAAAATTCGAAAACAAATACATCATTGATAGGTTTTTGAGTATAACGATGTGAGTTTAAAAGCCTGTATGTAAAGGTATTCTTGCAATTATGAATATTTAGCCTTCTATAAGCGAATCAATGATATATGATTCGTGAACTGTGTCTATTGTCCCATTTAGCGCCATTTTTTTTTACCAGCACTACTCATGAATTGAATGCCATCAAACTCTGCACATAGAAATTTAAAAACACTCCACTATTTGCGAGGCTTCTCTTCTACAAGAGCTCCAATGCCGTCTGCTTCTTTCTCAACGTTAAATAATTCACGAACTTCTGTCACTCTTTTCCATTTTGTTCGTGGCATTGTGTTCGTGGCATAGCGATTCACTGATTAGGAACTCAGTGATAGATCCCAACAATTTCTAACCTTAACGGCCAGTTTACAGTTTTGCTTCTTTGAAGAACGCGGTGACTGCTGTTTATGGAATAACTGTTGTGACAAATGGTTTTTCCGATGGAAAGTGACCAGTGCTTTTGTAACTATAACTTGGTAGATGCCTAACTTCTATGTTGAGAAGTCACTACACACGAGTCGACATTACTACTTGCTTCCGATATAGTTCATGACTTGTTACACAGCGTAGTGGTCGAATGAGCTGAGGTATTCCAGTGCTTTTTGATAACAGAACAAGTACTGCTCCTAAAGTAGAAACAAGGAAGTATAACATTAAAAAGCTGCATCTGAATATAAAATATGTCAAATATTGCCTAGCTTAATGATTCACCGACCGACCAATCAACCGAACGATAAAGGACGAAAAGAAAGACTGTCTGTCTTTCTGTCTGGCTGACTAAATGACAGACAGACTGCCTGACTGAGGGGACGGACAGACTGTGTGTCTGTCTCTCTGACTGTCTGACTTACTCAAGCGACGAACGGATGAATATACAAATAAGGGCCGGGTTTTCCAAAGCCCGGTCAAGCTAACCCAGGGTTAGCGAGAATTTTGAGTTCAGTTTCGTAACTTTTCGGTAAGTTTTTCTGTTTATATTGTTTGTCCTTCAGTTTTGAGTTTGGGTAATCTCAAAACTACACAAAACATAAGCAGTGAAAAACAATTTATACAAGAAAAATCAATACTTCGGTTAACTTTTAATCCTGGGTTAGCGTTAACCGGCTTTCGAGTAACCCGGCCCTCGGAAAAGTATCCACAACTAAGGTCATGTTATACTCGAAGAATTTCCAAAATTTTAGCCATTTATCATTTCAATTTGATCGGAACATTGAAGAAGTTGAAGGCTTTAGGGCAAGTTAAAATATTTTCACCGCACACCTACCTGATTTTGTATCATATTCGGTCTCTGTGTTCTCAGAAGTTTTACAGTCTGGAACAAATCTACCACTCCCTCAGAGCGCATGCGTTCTAGCACGATACATAGGGCACAGAAAATACCCGTTCTGCCAATACCATCACTAAAGAGAGAATAAAAGTCATATATATTGGAGTTAGTTTTCAGCTAAAAGCATCAATTCTCCTTACTCATTTGCATACACTTCTTTGAATCTCCGTTATGAGAAGTTGGTGGTACATCACGACAATATCCTCTTCGTGACTACTTCTCATCAAATGTTAGGTTAAATACCACAATGTCGTTTCCTGAATGCGATGCTAGTCTCCTGCAGGACAGTTTAAGTTTGTGTTCAAGCTAAGCAGGCCGGCGCTAATCTCCAGTTTCTGTAGTATGAAGGGACTAGAAGTGTTTCTACTCCCCACTGGATGGGATGTTAGTCCATCGCAGGTTTGGCAAAGCACTAAATTCGCCGGTACTCATTTATACACCTGGGTGGAGAAAGGCACTGTGAAAGTTAAGTGTCTTGCCCAAGAACACAACACAATGACCCGGCTAAGGCTCAAATTCGGACCGCTCGATCCGGAGTCCAGAGCACGAACCATTCGTTCATTGCATCGTCTAATTCGGCATTCACCAAGGGTGTTAATTACCTGCAATGTACGGTGATTGGTCCCTCTTCTTCCTGCTGTTCATACGTTCTTTGCACCTGGCCTATCAAGTCCAGTATGCCCTCACCACTTTTGGAAATACTGTCAGTCCAGCCGTAAAAATGGAACTGTTTGATGTTTCGAACTTTGCCACTCTGAAATACAATGAATACCACACTGACTTAGTCGCGAACTACACAAGAGCGTTGATGCCCACGAGTTTCAGGAGAAGCTACAACTGAGTCGAACACATAATAGACTTTAAAGGTTGTTCAATAGCTTTCATTAGAGTGTTCAGCATAATAAACAGTACCACGTGAAAGTACATGTGTATTGCAGAGCCTTACAAGTTAGAGCCAACTTGTGCAGCAAAATAAAAAGTACCACATAAACGTACTGCTAAATAGCTTTCATTTGAATGGTTATACACTAGGGATCAATCCACAGACTTAAAAGTTCAAACCACTTTGAATAGCATAATAAACAGTACCACATGAAAGTACTGTTCAATAGCTTTCATTAAGAACATCAAACGTAAGGGTCTCCAAAAGCTTTCAGGGTGCAGACAGATGAATCTTGACTCAACGTGGGAGCTAAAGGATTTTAAAATAAAATTGAAAACACTGATAGATTACGAGCAGGCCCTCTTTTGAGTTTATCCGTCGAGCGTGCGCGACACCAAAGAACTCGCGAGAGGCATTTCCGCGCGTTTCTTCGCGTCACACTCGACGGACTTAGAAAAAGGGGAGTTGCTCGTAGGTTTAAACACTCACCATTATATCTTTGACCTTGAAATCTCTGATAACGAAATTTGGAAAGTCTTGTTCCGAAACAGGATCCACAACGTAATACTGGTGTTTAGCAGAGCGCTCAGTCGGCCAGTATTTGTAACAGTGCTCCTAATGGGAGAGAAAAGAGGTGTGAATTGCATTCCTTCCGTAGTTCTAAATAAATACACAATAAAACAGAATATTTAGACAGGAAGCCACATCAGCCTTAGCTGTTTTTTATGCGGTTTCTCTATCCTGGTCGAACAGGAATTTGTCGATGTTGGTTTTTTCTTCAGGGGGGAGAACCAGATTAACTGAAGAAAAACCCTCGAAACAAGACGAGAACCCACAACAAACTCAACACACAAATGGCATCCCTGCTCCCCAAGATTATTTAAGACACAAATTTGTTTCGCATACCCTGTCTTCTTCTTCAAGCTGCGTTAACATGACAACGATATTCGAGTTTTGTTCCATCAACATCCTCCAGAAGTCATCAACCGTATCTGGCAAAGGATCCTGGGTAGCGATATAAGCATCTCGCTGACGATATCCCTGTTGAAAGACGCAATGCATTGTGGGTTAATGACTCTGTAACAGAGAGCCAATAAAAGAACAGAGAAGAAATATGAGGAGAATTTGACTTTACTTACGTCGATAAAACTTGCGTTGATGCTGCTAGTTCCTTCAATACCACGAGTAGATAGTAACTGTACTCTTGTTGAGTCGTCTGGTGTGAGACAATAGAAGAGAAACACAATAAGCTGTTATCCGCTAGAAACTTAGTTTCGTACACAAAGTCTGTTCTATGCTCTAAGGCAAACTTTGAACAGGGGCACCCAACGGATCGTTTCAGTAAGCTATCTTTTCGGAAGGCCTATAATCCCCTCCGATTTTCTTAAGAGAATTGTCGCCTCGAACTTTCGTGAAATGAGAAATTTGTCTGTTGTTTTCAGCTTGATCAAAATGTCGTTTTGTACCGAAACAAGGTCAGCCACTCTTTTCGAAAAGGTATTAAGACCTAAGGCTTTTGAAACATGGACAAAAAAGCCCTAAAATATTAAAAAAAAAAATCTTTATAAAGTTGTCTTAGAATGACCAAACAGATAAACATTTTATAGTGCAGCCTGCAATTAAACTATAGACCTTTGAAAGCACTCCAAATAGCCTAAAACAGCGTTTGAGAAAAAATCCGTCGTTGGGCGCTCCTATCTAAGTACACTTCACGGTAGAAACAATTACTTACGTGGTAGAATGTTAGCTAGTCTTTCCTTTGATCTGCTGATTGCCAGACTTCCTGAGCCTTGTTTCAGTCGTCGGGCTTGACTTGGATTATTGAGCTTACGAAATTCATCGGCCAGGCCGGCCATTCCTCCTTGAGAAGTCTCCGTCAGTTGCTTGATATGATATAACAGGTTTCGCGCGTGGACCTCTGTGTTCCCGCAGGACACTGCCTCGAGGAGGGCGTCGTGGATGAAGATATATTGTTCCTGAGCAGAAAAAGAAACATCAATATCAAATGAAGAGTGAATACAAGAATAAATGTAGTGAAAGGATGGAGAGTCGCGTTAATCTTAGTCACTGAAATGTTCCACTTCTAACTTCAACCTGGTCATTGTGATTGTGACGTTTTGTCTGTGGTCGAAACCTTAATGTGTGACCATTTAAAGGAAAGCTATTGGGCAGTACTTTCATGTGGTACTGTTTATTATGCTGTACAAGGTGGTTCTAACTTTTAAGTCTGTGGATGAAACCTTAGTGTGTGACCATTCAAATGAAAGCTATTGAGCAGTACTTTCATGTGGTACTGTTTATTATGCTGTACAAGGCTGTTCTAACTTTTAAGTCTGTGGATGAAACCCTAGTTTGTGACCATTCAATTGAAAGCTATCGAGCAGTACTTTTATGTGAAACTTTTTTATAATAGGTGTTTCTAACTTTCAAATTTGTGGCTACAATCCAAGCGTTAGGCGCTTTAAATGAAGGTTACTAAGAAAACTTTCATGTGGGCTGTTATGTTTTTGTTTGCAGCAAATGTCAAGGAGAACATCGACTTACCTCTTTTTGTACCATGAAGTTACGTTGCGTTCTCAGTACAGTGACGTGCCCATAAATATCGACTGTGTTTTCATGTTTAACTCTCTCTAACATGGAGTCTATCACAATAAAACATGCTGTACGACCAACGCCACCACTACAATAAATGAAAAAAGAAAACAGAAAAAAAAACGTTACGATAGTAAGTCAACTGGAATTTGTTAGAGAAACTAAACGCAAATCTTGCTCAAAACAGGTTAAAACCGGTTTGTTACCTGCAGTGTACCACGATAGGACCAGCGTCGGTTGGATTGTAGAAGCGTACCCTTCTGAGGAAGGCTAAGAACGGAGTAGGGTGGGGTGGGAGGTCGTGATCAGGCCAACCGGTGAATTGAAAATGTTTGACTTCTCGAGGCTGTGGGGCGCCATCCTGTTGAATTAAAAAAGATAGCATTAAATAAATATCATCAAAAAATGCGCATTACACGCAACGGGAAAACCGATAACTAATTATACACTCTTTGTCACAAGAATATATTTTATAAGAATATCAAGGCTGAAACTTACAAAAAAAACACTTAAGAATAAAACCGAGGCTGAAGAGAACCTACAACATGTCTTCAGGTTGGCTTCAAAATTACTTTAACACCATCTAGGCAACAAATACATTCGAAAACACAAATGTCATACACTATAATCCGCAGAAAAGATAAGATAAGATCCGCAGAAAAATAAGAAAATTCAGTCTCGGCCAGAAAAACAATATTCTTATAAAACAAGAGTGCAGTCTTGTATTATACCCAAATCAAAAGAAAAGACTCATTTGTTCTATATCCAACAGGTCAATAAGTCGTTCTTATTTACCTTGCAGACTTGAAACGTTGTTATTGTGTAGTTAGCGAACTCAATCCAGTCTGTAACAGTGACCTCAATATCACCGTACTGCTCAGTTCCCTCGCTCGGCCAGTACTGCGCACATTTAATCTGAGAACAGAAAGGCGTGACATGGTTGCATAATGCGTTACTAAACTGGAACAATGGTTGGAAAATTGAGCGATAGCCTGGTGAGTTGCGTGACTAAATCGTGACCAAATATTACTGTTCCGAGTCTTGTGTTCTGCTCTTGCAGAAAACACTGTTACTCTCACAAAGTATATATTGTAAGTATTTCTAAAAGATCCATTTAAGCTGCACAGTCACAGTGCTTTGAGTTATTTTGCCCACGTACAAAACATTGAAGGAAACTTTAAAATAGTAGTTTACTAAGATAGAAAAACACTTAAAGAGATAATAATAAACCATAAAGGAACAAGGATGGTTAAGGATGGAGAAGATTAACACGGATTACAAACGACGAACTTGAAAAATTTAGGCTAAACTTTTAAAGATGAGCAAAAACTTTACCCACCCTTCCATTTTCCTCAAGCTCGGTAAGCATAACAATTGTGAACGTTCTGTATTCCCAGATCATCCGCCAGAAGTCATCTATTGTTTCTTCAAGAGGACCTGTGCAATTACGAGTTAAAAAGAACGCCATCAACACAACACAAAAGCATCAGAGGATTTATTGGATAAAATACTTGGCATGAGAAAGAAAACAATATTTCAATAAGTAAACATACAGCGAAAACTTACCTTGTGTGGCGATGTATGCATTTTCTTTCCGATAACCCTGCAAATACGACAATAGCTAACATTAAATATCTCAAACGACATCTTTTTAACGTCTTTTTACAACCGGAGGCAAGTAAGCCACCGTTAAGAGAATTTAGAACTTTATCAGAAGCGTATTTTTCTCATGTAACACTTACGTCACAGAAGTTAGCGTTGATGTAATCTGAACCTGCCATACCGTCTACGGTTGCCAAGCGGACACGAGAATGGTCAACTGAGAAAAAATCAAAGCAAAAAATACAAAGGTTAATCTGCCTGTTAGCGTTGCCATGGAGATTGGAATATCAAAGTTATGTTGTACTCACAGGCAAAAATATAAGGATAACGGTTCTTTGGTTTGTTGTAGACCTGTGTTGAGGCATCAGACGTGAAAGTCTCTCCTGGTTCGATAGACTGAAAGAAGACAAATGAATCTCTTGTTAAAAAAAACAGTTTTTAAAGTAAAAGTCTTTTAGGAAAGTTGAATGCAGACAATGAACTGGTTCAAAAGAGGGAAAGAGCAAGAAAGCGAAATATTTGTTGGTTTTCTCCCCAATTAGTTCAAAGGATGAGTCATTCGAAAATCTACTATCATTTAAGGGTGCTGTTTTATTTATTTCAGTTAGAAATTCCTTGCAAGGGTAGGGATAGCAAGGATGACCCTAACAATATTTGACTGCTAACCCTAACCATACCCCGAAAACTAACCCTAACCCAATTCTCTGCCTAACACGAAGCTAATCCGAAGTTACTAAGCTAACTCTAAAATACTGAAACATTGCTCAACCCTAAATACTTAATCCCCACCTCACGCCCTTGAGTTAGTCTTTATGCCATGCAAGAGAAAGTCACCAAAAAATGCATTTAATACTAACCTTGTATTCTTGAGTGAAGTTGGAGTTATTATCAGCTTTCAAGTTGTTATTGTGCTTTGCAAGTTCAGAAACAGGGATTGGTGGATGGTCCATCATGGCTAAAAAAAGGAAAACCACGTTGTGAGACTAAAATATTTCATTCTTATGGGTGAAAAAGAAGAAGAATTACATGTATACTACATAATAAACAGCGTCGTATCCAAGAACTGTTGTTCAATGGCTTTGATTTTAACGTCAAAAAGCAAGGTCTTCGTCAACAGGCTTCTTAGAACCAACTTGTACGGCATTTATTACTCAGTAGCTTTCACTTGAATCACGCACGCCAGGTTTCATCACAAGCACACATATATTTATCTTACACGCGAGACGAGTGTACGCGACCTCCACTCAAGACATCCACGCACGCGCGTGTCGCCGATGATGTATCTACAAGCACGCCTGACTTGTCTCAGTAGCTTCCCTTGAATCACTCACGCCAGGTCATATCAAAACCTCACATACATTTGTATTACGCGCGAGACATACGTGCGCGACCTCCACGCACGCGCGAAGACGCACGCGTGCACTCACGTACCATATATACCGCTAAGCACGCTTTTTATGCTTCTTTATTACCTGGTGTCTGAATTGTCATTCGCTTCATTTCCACTGGGTCCGATGGTTCTGATTTGTCTTCATCCGCAGATTTCGACTTTTTACCTCTCCTCTTCTTCCTATAATACCAGAGAGGAGCAGAAAGTTAATTGCTGTGGTTCACGCATGGCTTGATCAAGTATTACAATCTACTAGTTTCAAATTGAGAGGGTTTTTACTTGAACGTTAACAAGTGGTTGGTTTTAAATTACTGCGCTACACGATCGCCTCAAGAAACTCGCGCCACTTTTCATCCAATCAGAAGTAAAACCGAAACCCACCGTGACTCGATCACGTTTTCCCGCGCTTTGCGACTTGGAGTTTTGATTGGTTCATTGGGTTGTCTGTGCCCTCTGTGATTGGCTAGAGTGGTTCGACTGCATTTCTTAATGACAACGAGGTTATTCTCACCTTCTGCACAACAGTACAGCAAGAACAATGATGGCTGTGATAACAACCACTGCCACGACTGGGATAATGACAAAAATTAGGTTCAGTCCTCCACCGGTATGTTCTTCAGGGTCTTGCATGGCCCCAGAGTTTATTCCTCCGTCTTGGTTGCTAGCACCTGGTTGATATGATGAACCGGGGTTAGCAACAGTAATAGCAATATTCTAAATTTCATATTCCAAAAAAACATAAACGACCCTACATGAAAGTAGGGTTTATTCGCTGAATTATACGTTAGAGCCGCCTTTTACAGCATAACAAACAGTACCACATGGAAGTACTGCTCAATAGCTTTCATTTGAATGGTCACACACTAGGGTTTCATCGCCAAATAATGTAAAAGAAAGCCAAAAGGTTAGATAACTAATATTATCTTCCTACCTAACCAATTCAAAAAATAACAAGCAAAAACATACTTACCGAACTTAACAGGTGTTACAAAAGGACTAGAAGTGTATAATTCCTCCTACGAGAAAAAAAGCCATTTGTTACGAGCTTGCCGTTAATTAAGTGAAGCTTTATAGTGTGTCTGCTCAACTCTGGATCAAGTGGTCAAGGTTCAGCACTGGTTGAGGTCATTGTGTTCTTGGGCAAGACACTTTAATCTCACAGTGATTCTCTCCACCCAAGTGTATAAATGAGTACTGATAAATTGAATGCTAGGGGGTAACCTAGCATCTCATCCAGGGGGAGTAGAAATACTCCTAGTCGCTTCACGTTACCAAAATTGGAGATAAGCGTCCGCCTCACCCTGATGGGCCACTTAGCTTGAACGCAGGAGTAAGTTGCGTTTTTTTCCGGTAACATGACATACACCAAACTAACTTCAAAGAAACGAAAACGTTGGAAAAAAACATTGGACTACACTCTATTCCAGGTGAAAATTCGAAAGACACTCTGACGACCTCATATCGAAGCGGACTCTTAATAATGTACCACAAAAGCTGCTTTCTGCTCTCTTGATTTTCGTGGTTCTTGTCATTGTTTTTGGAGGTGGGATAGCTATGGTATTGTCCTTATTTTAACACAAAGTAACTAAGATCTAACTCATATAACTGTTGTATTTACTTATTCTTTTCTGAAACGTGGTTGTAACCACTCCCTCCTTGTCGTAGCCCCAACAATTTCTTTCACTTACCCCTTTGTCGTTCTTGACATAGGCTCTTGTGAACATTGTGTAATAAGACCCCTTGGACAACTCCTTGTTGTAATAACCGTAGAGATTTTTGAAATTTTTATCTCCCACGTTAAATCTCTTTGGTAATTCAGAGGGACTGAATTTGGCGGCAATATAGGGCTCGTCAATGTCCCTTTTCGTGGTCTCTCGTCTACGCCTCACTTCTTTGAAGAAATCATCCGGGATCTTATCTTTGGGCAGTTGGTTGCTTTTCCTCAGCGGTACTACAACCACTATGTAGTAGCTGTATGTAAAATAAGACCAAATGTCACAATATTGCATAGAAGCTTTCAACGTTTTACGTTTGAGAGCTGCATAGATGAATTACGTACGCCTTTTATCTTCGAACTTTTATTTAAGTTGAAGCAATTAATCCTTCTTAAAAGTAATAAGAAGAAAAGTACTCCTACGAATTTACATCTAGTTGCATCAGTTGATCGAGTTCTTTATTCTCATCACCCAGCTGCATTACTTTGCAATGATTTTGTGGCGAGACAAATGAGTTCTATCGTACCTTATCGGCCCGTTTCTCTCTGAGGCGGGCTCCAGCTCTAGTGTAACAAACTCGTCAGAAAGTCCGTTTTCGATAATCCCCGGCCTCTCTAGCGATGGAGGTCTGCCTTTGTCTGTTTTCAGAGTTAGTCTTATCTTCGGTCCCTCGCCCATGGAATTAAAGGCTGACAATTCTATCTTGTAGGTCGTGTGAGGAACAAGGCCTTTTAGAGTGTGTGACTGACGACCCGGGGAAACTGCGTCCAATTTCACTTCACGAGTGTGGGACAACTGTTTGAATTCTCCTTTTTCTTTGTACGATTTTGTACCCGAATATGTAATCTGTGGATGGAAGAAAACAAACAAAAAATGGAGCTGTTAATTCCTCCGGACTACACACTTGATATTTTCAGAAGCCATGTAACGGCTGACTAAACTTTCTTAAGTTTATCTTTCGTTTTCCGTTTCAACCTCTCCCAATCTTAACAATGCTTGTTCTTTTTGCTTCATCATTGCCTCTCTAATTTTTTCCAGCTTAGTTATCTAATATCAATTATCGACAAGAATTCATCAACCCAAAGGTAATTTCCAAAACCGCCAAAACGTTTAATATAATGTAACACACATTAAGGTTCAATTTGTAACTCTCTGAAAATTAGTAGCAAAATGCAGTGTTTTATTCGCTTAGCAGAAAGTTCCCGTCGTCTATTCGCACTTTAAACATGGCAGTAAGAATAAACAAAAAAACTATTAAATTTTTCCATCAGTTCATTGCAGTTTTTGTTGGTCTCTTTCGACCAGTTATTTGGGACGTGACATTTCGCTTCTCTTTGTATCACGCAACCTCTATCATCGTGACACGTTATGTGACGTTGTTCATCTTGATAACATTACCTGGTACTTTGTTATCCCAGCATCTGTGACCGGCGGCTTCCAATTTAATACAACCGAGTCACTACCGCCATTATCGACTTCCAGTTCTCGGCACGATTCTGGTACTACAAAAACACAAAATAAAAAAGTTATTTCAAACGTTTACAAAGCTGAGAAGCTTTGCAGCTGGCAGAGTTTCTTTGCAAACAAAACAGAGGTTAATAATCTACGCGTTACATACAAATAAGCACTTGTACGTCTAAACTACACTAATGAGTTTTAACTGTTTACTAGACACAAAACAACGACACAGAAGCGTTAAATATAAAACAAAAAAGTCACAATTAACTACCAACACATAAATTATGCAGTATATTCTGGTCCTCATAAAGAAAGTGGAGAGTCTCGTTCCCAGGAGCGTGGTTCACCTAGTTTCGGGCGGCAGGTTGAAAACAAGACCCTGGGAACGAGAACTATTTGGACAGTCATGTGGTGCGGGGTGCCCTTTACTTACAGTCGTATTTAAGGGTCTTTGCGGAGACTGGTAAAGAGAAATTGCCCAGGCCAACTTGCGTCTCACCGGCCACACGAATCCAGTACTTCGTGTCGCGTGACAGAGCCTTTAAACTACCGTTAAGTCCTTTGGCTCCCATTGAGCTCCACTGAGCAAGGGGAATGTTTGACTCGTCCGAGTAGATTACTAAATAACTCAACACCTTGCCGTTGGGGAACTGGGGCGATTTCCATGACACCGTAACAGAGTCGGTGCTACGGGCCTTAGCCACGAGGTTACGTGGAGGACTGGGAACTGAAAGCAACACAGGTAGAGCGGTTAAGGCATGCAGTGTTTACCAAGCAGCTTACAGATTCTAGAAGCTTATCTAGAGCAGTTTCGTTACTTACTAATTTAAACAATACCTAACACAACACGTATATGACATAAATTATCTTACTTCTTTTTACAGCCGTTGCACAGGCACGATTTTAGTTGCCAAAAGAAAAAAATAAAACAAGACTGAATGCGTCAACACAGCCAGGCGTACTTTATGAACATCTAATCCAGCGAAAGACCTACCATCTTCGTTTGTCTTTTCAACGACAGGGCGACTTAAGGGACCTGGTCCCTTTTGTCCGAGGGCTCGGACACGAATCTCATAATCAGTGAACATCCTTAAGCCCGTCAAGATGACTCTGGTTTGGTTTGGGTTGGTGATGTTTTTCACCCACGACTGGCCCCTTCGATTGAGAAGGTTGTAAGACACGGAGTATCCAGTCAGAGGTCCGTTTTTCTTCCACACGTCTGGCTCCAGCCACGTCACACGAATTGATGTTGATGACACAGGAGAGGCCCTCACTTGAAGAGGAGGACCTGAGGGAGGACCGGGTGGCATCTCGACCCAGTGGGACGTTTCTGGTGACCACCCAGCTTTAGTTCGTGTTGATACTTTGAACAGATACCATACTCCAGGATCTGAAAAGAACAGAGAGAGAGGTCAGCTATTGGAAGGAAAAGTTGCTGGAGTTTAAAAGTGCAAGCGAAGACAAAAAAATCAGGGGGAAAAGGACAATGGAACAATGTTTTACTAGAACAGAAGAACAGGGAATGAAACAAAGAGTGAAATGACGAAAGGATTGACTGTCTTGTTGTCTCATGCTATAACTGACACGGATTGACTGACTACCTTACTGTTTAAAGGGGGCAAGTTTCTAAAGAAACTGTGGTGCTGCGTCGGTGGGAGTATTACAAGATAATTTGGTTTTATCAACTGGGTTGATAATGTGAATTGTCCACCGTAAAGAGATTCGGAAGCTGACGTTTCGAGCGTTAGCCCTTCGTCGGAGCGAATCCCTCCGACGAAGGGCTAACGCTCGAAACGTCAGCTTCCGGATCTCTTTACGGTGGACAATTCACATTATCAACCCAGTTGATAAAACCAAATTACCTTACTGTTTGACCAATTGCCTGTCCAACAGAGTGACTGAGTCATTTTAAAATGCCTGACTGACTGAATGATCCACTGACTGACTGATTCACTGACTAACTCACTGTCTTTACGACAGACCAATCGACCGTCCAAAAGAGCTACCGACCGAGCCACAGACTGATCAATCAGACAGGCTGGCTGATTGACAGGTGAATCTATCGATAAACGAAAAAAAAAAGGACAAAAAAGGGGATAAGAGATGAGATTTAAGCTCCGCAACTTCGTAGACTTGTTTGTAATACTACACCCACTTACTGAGGTCGCTAAACGGATGCTCTTTTGTCTGTGAAAGAAACGTCATTTCTTTCATCTTGACAGGTGGATCCCTTCCGCGCAGGCGCTGTAAGGACTTTCCGTATCGCAACTTGTAAGACAGCACATTGCTGACTGAAGTCCTCCATTTGATTGTCAACCCAGTGCTTGGCGTGGAAACCGGTTTGGTACTGAAAATGTATGGTGCATCCGGGGCTTTTGCGAAAGTCTTAGCTAATGCTGGTACACTGCGGGCACCGTCTCCTTTTATGGTGTATGCCGCAGCCTCGATCTGGTACGTCGTCTCGGCTTCCAATTCGGTCAAAACAACACTCTGTAGATTGTAGAACGAGAACATTTATACTTGAAGAAAAAAAAATAGTTCCTTGTAAACAAAATACCCAATGCTAACTATAAAAAACATATCCTATTTCAGACGAAAATGGACAAAACCTGTATCATTTTTCAGATCAAAATCGCTCAAAAACCATACCCTTTGGGTACCCATATACCTATACACGGTAGCACATAATAGCATTCAGCTAAGCTAGACAACATTTAGCTCAGATGATCATGAATAATGTTAAGGCTAGCATGTTTGCGGTTAGCTCTCAACAGCGCTACTGGTAACGCAACATACGATTCACTGATTAAATAAAAACGTGACTTTGCACTCAGGACTCATAGACCTCATTTGACTCACAAATTTGTGCATCTTGAAAAGTTTAGCTTTTTTTTTCAAATTCGTTGTTTGTAATCCGTGTCAATCTTCTGCATCCTTAACCATAGTTGTTCCTTTATGGTTTATTATTATCTCTTTAGTGTTTTTTGTCTTAGTAAACTAATCTTTTCAGGTTTCCTTCAATTTAAAAGAAACATTTTATGTGTAAAAGAAGTGACTTAAAAAAACACTTGACTATAAAAAATTGCGACAGCACGTTTCTTAAAAACATTCTAAGATTTAAAAAGCTAAAAAGCTGATTTAAAATCGACGATGTTTCGACGTTACCATAACGTCATTATTAGTCAAAAACTGCATAAAAACTAGGTTCTATAAATACTAAGGTGAACAATAAGCGCTGAAAATAATTACAAAAATAGCCAAAATAACTCAAAATACCATGCTCGTGGAAATTGGAGACAGGAAAACGTGAAATGCTCTTCGTCCAAAAATTACCTTTTGGAATTTCTAACACGAAATGCTTACCAAGGAATCCCAAGATTCAGAGTATTTGACTTCAGGGAGAGGGGGTGGATTCAGTTGGTTTCCTTGATCATCCACTTTCTGGTAGAACACTGAGTAACCTTGGATACGGCCATCCTGTTGCTGCAGTGGCTCTAACCAGCGGACTACAATGGAGGAAGAATTCACCACTCTCAATTTGAGCTGACGCGGTGCGTCACTGGGGACTGGAAAGAAAAAACAAAACAGAAGATACAGGCGAGTCTCTTCGCTGATCATTGTTTCCATTTTTCCTCCTTTGCGTAGAGGAGGCATCGAGCGAGACACACGTTGACTACAAACATTTAAAGAGGTGTTAAAACTTCGTAATTGGTGGAATGTTGAGTTATGTTGGGCTCTTTGGGTGCAATATTCGATGAGAAGTTGAGTTTCAAAGACTGCAAAATTTCTGCGTGGCAAAAGCGCTAATGAGCTTTAACACTCTTTTGTAAAGTTTTGAATTTTTAGACCCGCGTCTCACAAAAAGTGTTCAATATATCGGGCTCAAATTCCTTGTGACAGTTAATCGTGCTGTGCCCTTTCAAAATTTAGAACTTATGTTTCTGTAGCTCCATCAGAAACTGTATCACTTATGTTAATGAGGCAAATATTGTAAACAAAGATACTTCAGTAAACTTAACACTGGGTAACACCCAGAGAAACATGGATGAAATTTCCCAGAACAGATATTCTAGAACAGCACTCTAAAAATACTCGTTCATTATAGGGCAAAGACAAAAAAATGTTTCGCTCATTACAGGGCAAAGAGTAGATGAGATCGGAAGTACACAAACTGCAAAGAATTCAGACAGACATGAACTGTACTGGTTAACACGACCCTGAGCTGTCTCGACCATTATACGGCAAAGAAAATAAACGTGGCTTGCTCATTACGGGGCAAAGAGCAGACGAAATCGGAAATACACAAAATGGAAAGAATTCAGACACATTTGATGCCAATGTTAGCCCGCAAACACGATGTTATTCGCCATAATGCTCGCCTTTGTTAAGCAACATGCAAGTATGTCTAACGTGACTTAAGTCTTTTTCTGGTGTT
Organism: Micromussa lordhowensis; assembly: GCA_964020085.1. Lineage (NCBI taxonomy): Eukaryota > Metazoa > Cnidaria > Anthozoa > Scleractinia > Lobophylliidae > Micromussa > Micromussa lordhowensis. Next base: position 16,893,307 of record OZ026608.1, read on the forward strand.
CAGTTATCTGTGTGCCTGTGTAAGATTACGTATACAAAACGTCGCCATATAAGTTGAGATGAACGGTCGAAAGACTCATTGTGGAAGGCGCTGCACAAAAAATTGCAGGTTTGAAATCTTGGAATGTTAATTTAAAAATGTTTGAATGCATGTTTGAATGCAAGATCGAGACGGAAATAGCGACAAACGACTCCCCCATCAAGGATTCGTTATTAGAATGATAACAAATTGAGACAATTTAAAACATACACAAAGGTATTATTACCCTGCGAGCAGAGAAGATCGAAGAGACCTCTGCTCGCAGGGTAAGGTATTATTTGACCAACCACAACCACAAAAATTGCAAGTTCCCAAGTAATGAGCTTCAATAACTGATTAGTTTCCTGTCTGGCCAATTTATAGATCATTTTACTTGAAATTCTTCTTGACAAAAGGAGCCTCTGTAGTTCACATCTGGTATAGCACGACACAAAGTGCTTGGGAAATAGTGACGAATCTCGTCACCGATAAGTTATAAGAATAAAAACACACTGTGACAATTTAAAAAAGGGACATAGGTAGTATTTGACCTTACACAACTGCAAAAATGGCAAGTTCTCGAGTAATGAGCTTCGATAACCGATACGTTTCCTGTTTGACCAATTTACAGGTAATTTTACAGAAATTCCTCCTGCCAAGCAAGGCCCCGCGCAGTTCACACCTCGTATAGCACTCCGCAAATACACGGGAAAACCTTCCCCGCGCACCGTTTAACTAAATTATCTTTGTGTTAAATTACCAAACGCTGAGTTCATTGAACTTTGTTGTCTGTATCTTGCGAGCTAATTTTGCTCAGGGGCGTTGTTTGATTAACCCAGCAGATTAGCTTTGTACAAATTCATAATTCAGATTTACGTCAATTTCTTTATTTTACTTTATTTTACCATGGATGTACTGATATTAAACCATTATTAATATTATTATTATTATTATTATTATTATTATTATTATTATTATTATTATTATTATTATTATTAGATGCAATTTTAACAGGACTCGCGATCCCGTGGACTTCAGAAATTATCGCCCGTTAGCAAGACGGATAGTTATGTACACTGATACTAACGGCGAGCGGAAGATCCATGCAAACATATCCATGCAAACAGACAGACAAACAGATGGACGTCCTCAACTGCTAGAAAGTAGAAGGGGTAGCAAAGTGGTGATGTCGATGAGATTTGAACTGATGAGTAATCTGAGTGCTTCGCCTCAGAGAGAAGTGACTTGTAAACGCATTAGGCATCGACACAAGTTAAAGAAAAACGGTTTCTCTCTAGACTAAAACCTTCATTCGAGTGAACGACTCAAATGAAAGCTATTCATTAAGCGAACAATACTTTCGTGTAGTGCCATTTAATATGCTGCACAAGGTGGTTCTAATTTTTCAGTCTGTGGGATGAAAAACTAGTGTGTGATCATTCAAATGAAAGGGGGCGACTGCCATATGAAATGGTTGGGGATGCTCCTACATGCAGTCTCCCTTAGGGGTACAAATCAAGGATTCTGGTCTCACTTAGGATGTTCACGTCGAAACGCCACTATCTTTAGCTGTCAAAGTATCTTTTAGAATGCCCTCGAAGAAATAATAATAATAATAATTAAAAAGCTCTCGCTTCCGTTTTTAGGCTCGATTTCCGCCAGACTCTCTTGTCCGCCGGGTCTACTAGCGCGGGCTCCTTTCCTGACCGGCGGCTGGTAATCAAGCCTATTCCGTTTTAAATGGTATCCTTTAGGGGTCGAATAAAGCTCGAGCCACGCCCAGATTGGTCTCCTTTAGGGGTTTAATTCAAATTGTCCGACGAGCATCCTTGACCAGTTCATATGGGAACCCCCTAGGGGGTGTGGGGGAGGGAGGGCAGTGGGAGCTGCACAAAAAAATTGTATTGGAAATGGAAATTAGAAATTGTACACTCACACTCACCGTCCTCTGCTGTGGAGAAAGTGTGCTTGCCTGACATAGGACCAGCGCCAACAGAGGTACTCGCCGATATCCATACAAAATATGTGGTGTACTTCTTCAGATTGTGAAGACGAATTGAGGACTTAATTCCATCCACGTTCACAGAACTGTAAAGACAAGCAAAGACGGGTTATGAACTTAAATTCCATATGCACTCACGTTTTAAAACCATGAAACCATTTTTTCTGTGGAGGATTAGCAAGGGCACTTTATTACGAGGTTATTTCCGAGCAATGCTATGCACAGTGGGACCTCGTCAATCCGGTCACTGACGGGCCACAAAAATCTTCCTGTATAAAGGGGTAAACAAGAAAACGACTGGCTTTTGTTCCGCCCAGAATAAAGTGGCAGTAACAACAAAGTGTCCATAACAAAGGGCCCCACGATGCTATGTATCATTTAAGGAAGCCACAATGTAAGAAGGGAAACTGAGACGTAAGGTGAAGAAGTTCCTTTATAAATGATATGCGTACTAAATAGTTTCAGACTCACCTTACGCGTCCGCCCTTCTCCCGGTACTTGACGGTATAGTTCGTAATGCGTCCGTTGCGATGTCTGCGGGAAGGTGGATCCCAGCTGATTTCCAGGCTAGTCGAGTCCAGTCCTTTACTCCGGATGTTCTCAGGAGCGGCACTGGGAACTTTACGATTCAACAAGAACAAGAGAGGTTAATTAGTTTGTTGAAGGCTCTTTTTACAGAAATAAAGTCCTTTTTAGAACAACTAAGTGGCGTTGAGAGTTAACTGGATGAGGGTGTCCTTATTGGAAGGAGCTCGCTTGATCAAGTCATTACGTGAAGGAGCTCAGTCACAGCATTTTGAGTTGATTTTGGCCACGTGTAGCCTCCTACGTAGACGCTCTTTGGGCTCGTCACGCAATCTTCCTCCTCGTGGGGGAGGAAGATTGCGTGACGAGCCCAAAGAGCGTCTGCGTGGGAGGCTAGGCCACGTGCCACTTCCCCGTCCATCCCCCACTGTTTTTGTCTTTTATGCGGTATTTTCGAGTTATTTTGAGTTATTTTGGCCGCGTACAAAATTACATATAAATTGAAGGAAACCTGAAAACAGTCGTTTACAAAGATAGAAAAACACTAAAGAGAAAACAATATACCATAAAGGAACAAGGATGGTCAAGGATGGAGAAGAATGACTCGGATTACAAATGACGAACTTGAAAAATTTAGGCGAAAGTTTTCAAGACGCGCATTAGTGACTTAGCTATTTTAAGCTGACCCCTTTATAACTTACCGTCTTCCAATGTTTGAACAATCTTGACAAAGGATTTTGGCCCTGTAACACCATAAGACTTCGCCGCCACCTGCACTTGGTAATAAGTGTATGGTCTGAGGTGTCTTATCTCTTGACCGAATGTTTGATCTCCGACAGACGTCGTAGTATCCATGGCAGCGGTCGACTTGTTGTAAGAAACTTCGTAGCCGATCACGCCGTTCCCAACGTACCTTGGGGCTTGCCACGTGACTTGAATTGACCTCGGTGAAAGTACTATCACTTTGACTTGTTCTGGCTGTCCGGGTGCTGAAAAGGAAAAGAATATGTTAACAAGTTGCTCTTGTTTTAGTGAACCCTTAGTACAAGGGTTTAGGGTGCTTTGGGACTCAAAGTTCCCGGGTATTTAAAGCAGCTTCGTCACGTTTTGCTCGAACGACGGTTCAAACCTTGCCTTGCTAAGCAGGATACTTTACTCTCACAGTACCTCTCATCACCGACAAGCAACCTCCGTGCTTTTGATTGCCTAGGCTACCAAAAAATATATACTCTATGTATTTTATATCGATGCTTTTTGCTTTTTATTCCACTGAACAATCTGATCGACCACTTCAACCCCTAGCTTGCTTACGCAATTCACGGATTAAAAAGACTCGACAATAATAATCATAAGGGAGGGTTGCCTCTTCTACGGGCAAGTCGCCACTCACCTCCTTGAGCAGTCTTCACAGCAAACAGATCCGAGAGAGGTCCGTCGTCAGCGCTATTGTAAGCGATCAGCTTAAAGTAATACGTGGTCATTTTAAGAAGTCCTGTGATCTGGGTTTGGTTATCTGCTGACGCCCTGTACAGCCACTGATCGATCTTCAGTTTTGGGTCAGTTACGTAGTATAGCCGGTACCCCAGGATCTCGCCGTTTGGCTGGCTGGGTGGCAGCCATGTTGCTTCGAATGAGGTGTCGGAGAGGCCCTTAGCTTGAATGTTCCTTGGCGGTGTCCCGGGTGCTGAGGATGGAAGGAATAGTACATATACATGAAGTACACAATGAAATACACCCTATAAAATAGATAACCTTTACCCTCACTACCAAAAATCATGGTCATTCTCAGGTTTTGAATCAAAGACCTTTGCCATGCCGGTACAAATGCTTTATCGCAGAGCTGTAAAGGTGCTGGAAGTTACAACGTTCAAGTCAAGTAGAAAGTTTTGGTTTACTCGTGAAAGGTAGGTGAAACTGAAGATTCCCACCAGGGGCCAGAGCACTACTTAGCTAGGCTGGCTAGATGGATGTCTGTCTGAGGGTGGCTGAGAAGAGGCTCCTGATGGTCGAGTTTCAACTCCACTTACATGTACATGTAGCAATCAAAATGTTTAAATGCTATTGTTTATTATAGTGGTCAATGCATTTGGCTACACCTAGCTACACAGGCATGTAGTTCACAGGCATGAAAGTACCTTATATATCAACTAAACTAGGCTTTAAAATCCCAGCTGGTGGGAGGCAGACCAGTTCGCTATTTACAAGCATTGACCGAGGAGTTGAAGTAGAGCCTACAGAGAAATAACTTCAGCTAAGTGGTCAGAGCGGAACTTGAACTCGAGGTCTCCGGATTTCAAGTCCGGCGCCCAAACCACGCTGCCTCCACAAAACATGAACCAGCGATCAGCGCCTTTTACTCTCGGCCTCATGTCCTTATCTGCTCGAGCGCGTGTAAAATACTACTGAAATACAAACCTTTCGGTGATGTTGTGAATTCAGCCAGAGGACTCGGTTTGCTGGTGCCAAGGTCGTTCAGAGCAAACAGGCGAAATTGATAAGTAGTATAGGGCTGAAGTTCCTTCAAACTCATCGATTGTCGGCCACGAATATCTTTGATGACTATCCACTGACTCGAGCTTTTGGCGCGATAGTATAACGTGTAAGAGTCCACCTGGGGCCCTCCCCCGGGCTGCCATGTGATGGTGATCCAGTCTGCAGTTATCTGCGTTGCAGTGGGTCTTGTTGGAGCGAATGGCAATTCTGCAAGAGATAAAACCATGCCGTAAAGTGTTACTGGTTTTAGCAGTTGCATGATTTGTCAAGAACTGGGCTAGTTTCAGCTGGCTAAGATCTCGATAACGCGTGTTAAGAACCTTTCCTGTAGTCTCCCACGGTGTTGAAGAAGCCTCTTGTGGGGAAACGAAAGCTATTGAGCAGTACATGTACATGTGGTACTGTTTATTATGCTCTACCAGGTAGTTCTAACTTTTAAGTCTGTGGATGAAACCCTAGTGTGTGAACATTCAAATGAAAGCTACATAGCAGTACTTTCATGTGCCACTGTACAAGTATTCTGTACAAGATACAGAATGTATTTTCAGAAGCCATTTAAGACAACTTACTTCGCACAGTGACGTAGGCGGAGGCCCGAGCTTCTCCTCGGTTGTTAACTGCCACGCAAGTGTAGTTCCCAGACTTCTGAATATCTTGAACGGTCAACACGCCATCAGCACTTCCCCCTGCGAGTCTGACGCCGTTACGTTCCCACACAATAGACGGCTTTGGGTAACCTGTGGCCGAGCAGTTCAAGTAGACAACTGTTTCTGGGTCTACTGTAACAGGTTGAGGTGAACTGGTGATGACTGGTTTCCTGTAAGACACTAAAATGGAAGGATGTTAATGTTAGTTACATATCAATTCAAACACTGGATTCTAACGCGCGAGAACGAGGCCATGACCACGCGCGAGGAAACTCGCGAGGAAACTCGCAAGTTCTGATCGCGCTTCCAGTTTGACAGTATTCTACCAAAGAAATCAACACAAAAATATATTTTATATATAGTTTTGACACAAACCTCTGTGTACAAGGGTTGCAACTCGTGAATACACCATCCCCAGGCTATTGGTCGCGACACACGCGTAGCGTCCGGCGTCAGAAGCCTGGATACTACTGATTTTCACGGTCCCTGGCTTGGGTCTGCTGATTCTCGGGTCTGACAAGTCGAGTGGTTTTGATTCCTTTAGCCATGTTATCACCGGGGGTGGGTCTCCTGTGGCATTGCACTCAAACGAACCATCGTCTCCGCTCGTTACCACAGCGTACCCAGGATTCTTGACTATTCTTGGAAATCCCGATGGCGCGCTGGCCGCTGAAGATATAAAGTTTGTATTTTAATGAAAAGAAACATTTGAACTTACGAGCGGGCAAGATAAACCTGAGCCTCCGCTGTGATTGGCTACCCGAGCGTGCAAGATGGCGCTATTGGTTCATCAACACGCAGCAAAACAACTTAGCCAATAACCAACCATCTTGACCGAACAAGCTTGGTCAATAACCAATATATACAAGACCCAGGTTTCCGTCAGTGAAAGCGCGCTCGTGAACTAAGGTCAGTGAGGTTTTTTTCTAGGCGCCAACAATGTGAAAGCCGACGCCATTAAAAGATCTTACTACGAGATTTTGCGACATATGTCCTAATGGTGAAAACAGATTTAAAAACGAAACGGTGAGAGCACACACACAAAATAAAATAAAATAAAAGATAGTAGCATCCGATAAAGGAAACTAGAAGAAAATGCACGTTAATTTATACTTCACGTAAAATGAATGAAAGATGTTACCAAATGGCGAGGAAATCTATGGCTGTGTCCATGTTTCTAACCAAAAAGCCAATAAAAGTCAAACGAGAAAGAGCCAGACAGCGAAAAAAAAAATCACGTTATCAGGGTGGGCGTTTGCTAAGCTTTCTTGTAGGCCTGAACATGCTTATAAGAAAGCTGACTAGCTAAAAGCCGGATTAAGGGTTAAGGGCATGGTATCCTTCTTATGTAAAAAACATTTTTAGTGCAATGTTTTTTAAAGCTGCACTTTGAGATTAGCCAACAGAAATCGTTATCGATAGTTTACAAAACTTAATTTGCAACGATCCTGCACTCGCAAGTTTCTTATGATCGAAATCCCAGACGAAGATTTGACGTTATGTAAGTTTTCGTGGCGTTTGGCAGACAACACGGTAAATTTATTGCCCACAGACGCAAAAAATAAATAAATAAATAACAGAAGAAAACGTAATTCACAAGAAAACGACCACGAAGGGACTCGAACCCTCAATCTTCCGATCCGAAGTCGGACGCCTTATCCATTAGGCCACGCGGCCAATTACACATAAACAAATTTTAATTTGTTTAGATTGTTTACCACATCAAATTATTACAGGGAAATGAATTGTTTCCTGAAGCAAATCTGAGATAATAAGACTTTTAATTCAAGTTAAATACACCAGGCTTTGTGTGAAACCAAAGGCAAGCGCGGGTCCAGGGTAGGTGAAAAGGGTGAATTTTCACCCCTCCCCCTTTTTTTCTGTGCCACCTTCTTTCTTTTTCTTGCACAGACCTCAAACACCTCCACCAAGCTTTGGTTCTATCACATTATTACAAAACTTCACCCCCCCCCCCCCCCCCCCATTTCAAAATCCTGGATCCGCGCCTAAAAGGTGATTTTAGATGGGGACTGGTAGACTTTCTTGGCCGAATAACGCTGAGTGCATTTTATGCGAAGCTACAAAATTGAAACTTCTCATGGCAAATTAGTCTCCATCTTGTAGTATTACATGTACATGCAATTTCTCCCTGTTGGTAAAACAAACGCTTCGACACCTCACAAAGAACTTCGCCCGTTCGCCTTCTTGGGGGTTCTGTCTTCAAATTATACGCAAAACAAATAACTGTGTCAAGCGCACCTTTATTCTAAAGCACACAACGATGGAAAAGTGTTCTGAGAGATATATCCTCAAACCCCTTAGTTCCGACTTTAACATATCAGTTTTCCCTAATGATTGCTGCAGTTGTTTAAATGTTAATCTAGAGAATTTGATGAACTGTTAACACAATGTCACAGTAAATGATCGTGCTTCTTCTAGTGAAGTTCTTACTCACATTGTAATTAGGCATCAGAAGAAATTAGATTATATTTCATTACCTTTGGTTTCGTGCGTGACGTTTCGTTTGTACTTTCATAAATGTGATGATAAACAAAGGTGTATTATTAAGCATTGTAAACAGCTAATGAAAGGTGTAATGGAAACCTGTGTCGTTTACTTACTTTTCTTTCAATTAAGAATAACTTATAACAAAAGGGGTCGAACACTATCCAAAAAGAGAAAACAAAAGCTGGGGCAAATGTGAGTAAATATTGACAAGACTAGGAGACCAGCAGGAGGCTCTGAGTCGAGCACCAAAAAAAAAACTCAGAGGTTTTTTCAAAGTCAACAATTTCCAGTATGTACTTCTAAAAAGGAAATGAAAAAGAGCTTTAGATAATAAAATGTAAGGAGAGTTCATATTTCACGATACGGTTGGCCATATCAGAGCTAAAAGTGTTTGTTGGTGTTCATAGCTTTCTTGACAACAATAAAAAACACGATAGGACAATCGACAGATCATTCTGCACAAAAAACATTCACAGGAATTTTAATCCTGTATACAGAAATGGACATGTAGTCAAGTACATTGTATTTCAGTTTCAAAGAATCACTGTCGCAAACTAACAAAATGTACTATGATGAATTTTCGGAGCGGCTCATATAACACGACAAAAACTGCTCATGTAGTTGAATTGTGGAAAACTACAAGGAATTTGGCTACTGACAGACAAATGCCCAAACATGAGAACAGGTCGAAAACCCTCTCAGACATCTTAGCTTTGCTCACAAGATAAAATCGCACTGCTGTCAAATGTAGGAATGCTTTTCATTTAAATCTTGGGCTTTTGGGCAATGTAATTAATTTCCATCCAAGCCGATTATCAAGAGCTTAAAATCTTCGCGGTGGTCTCTTTGATTGATAGTTCAATTTGTTTTCTGCAACGTTTCTAATCACAAAAAAAATTGAGTGTTACACTACGTACTCAGTCAACTGTAGTCCAACCGCTGACCGAGAAGCGGGAACACTGGGGATTCGTCAAAATGAATGTCTTAGGTTCTGAGTGTAAAATATAAAATAGGAAAATGCGTACCAGGGAGATGAAAGGAACAAGAACTATATGAAAGAATACTTTGTTTTGTAACACTGATCCGCATACTCGTTACGGAAAGGTGAGTTGTTGTTAAGTATAAATTGAAGTTAACTAAACATAAGTACATGTGAGTAACCTTGTTTCAATTAATATAACCTTGGTTGATGCGGCTGATTAGGTCCCTAGCAATACAGTCATGCTAATATGCCGAGAAAAATATAAAGATATGAAAAAAAAGATACAAGATCAGGGTTAGAAATTGGCTGAAGGAAAGTGCACATACCGGTATTTTAAAATAGCTGTGCACCATGTTGCGGAAGTATAAAACAAAAGTTGAATTGGGTGATTTTTACCTAAGTACTAGTATTATCTAGGTCTTGTACATGATGTTGTTTGAGATGTTGGTTTTTCTTTAGTTATTACAGAGGTGGGGGTAGTGGGTTAGAGATTGGTTGTCACAACTTCACAGAAGAAAACAAACGGTAATACACTTTTCAATGGTATCATAAGTCTTTGTAGATAAAGGCTGTTCAACTCACCTCTGTAGATTTTTATTAACGTTGTTTGAGATGTAGCTGTGCCATCTGCGTTTGAAGCTTTGCATGTGTAATCACCCTCATGGCGTGACTTCAAAATGCGGCCTAAACGAAGCAGCTCACCACTGGGGAGGGGGAACTTCTGTGCCCTGGCCCTAACTGTCAGAACTACTCCATTCTTGTACCATGTGATGCTTGGCTGTGGGTCTCCTGTGACATGACATATTAAGTGTATGTAGCTTCTATCGAGAGCTCCGTTTGGAGCTGTTAGAGTTGCTGTTGGTGCTGGAACAAAGTTAAAAAAAATGTGTTTAATGATGAACAAGCTGGATATACAGTAACAGTGCCATAGCTAGATGCCTCAGAAAATGAACAAAAATAACAACAACAAAAAACAGACAAAAGATTATTGTGCAACAAGTTTGTTGCATTCAGATTTATGTGTAAAGGTTGCTCTCACACAAAAGTGAAATGATGATGATGATGATGATGTCAAATCTCCAGATTTATGGATAATGAAAAATAATTTTTATATCATACATTAATTTTAAGCTACAATTTGGTCTTAAAGCAGTTATTGAATAAACACTACAAAGGAACAAACTGGGTCTTTTTACAGCCAAATTAGCCTTCATGTATACCTACTTGCTTTATCCTTGAAGGAAGCTTTTATGATGTGGGAGCCAAAGTGCTTATTCATAACATGTGATAAGTGCAAAACTTAGTGTGTGGCACAAGAAAAAAAACTGAAAGACATGTGACATGTAAATTTGCAGGAAAAATCAACAGTAGCTTAAATATGGTATCATGATTCTAAATGGTGATTGCCTGTAATACTTTGTTCTTGGGTAATCTTACTACAGGGTCCTCCCTCCATCCAGAGATCAGTTTACCAGGGAAAAGACAACGTTACAAAATAGAACAAAATGAAATGTTCCATTGACTAAATTCCTTTGAATGACATAGCAGGATGGTTTGTTTGTGTTTGAAGAAAACCAATTTCACAACCAGCCACTGCCATTTTAGAAATTACATACAGTATTATTTTGTAGTTTGACAAGTGATCAGAGAGATGGTCAAAGTTTGATTGTAACTCATATTTGATTAGAGAGTCTGCTGATGGTCATCTACATACATGTACATTCTCATATGACTTAGCATGTGAATTCATGTGTATGTCATGATGTGTAAATGTACACTCATGCAAATTTCGTCACACTTTGTTGAAATGCATCTGATATGTTACACATTTTGTGACATTGTACAAATGGATCATTATTAATTTTTGAACGTTGTCAGAAATTGGATGCAATTGAACATCTACACAATTCAAGTTTGTTTTTTGATTTTATTGTGTTCAATTGCCGATTGACATGAATACAACTGTTTTTCAAACAAAATAAAATGTATTATTTTATTGTTTACTAGCTAGTTTCAGTTTTAAGCCAAATGTGCCATATATATGATGTATACCTCTTTTGTAACAAAAATCCTTAGATGACAGTGTATGTTAATGCTCTTGTACTGTAAAGTGATCTGGTTGGATTAAGAGGTCAAGGGTTAATCTTGGCTATTGTAATCAAGTTGTTTTCTTGGGAAATACACTTACAGGTGTCTACATAACTGATTATGCAATTGCTCTTGCCTTACTCCACCCAATATTGGGTGGAGTAAGGTGTCACCCCACCTCGCAGTTTTTTTAGCCTCCATGCACGAACTATCAACCTCTAATATCTTTATTACTATTTGTTTTTACATATGTATCGTTTCCTGTTTTTTTTTTATGCTAACATGATTGTAAACAAAAAAATGAAGTGCTAAATAAAGTTGAAGTTGAAGTTATTGATAGGCTCCGAGCAAGGATAATTTAAACAAATTCCAGTTAGCCACAATTGATTACTGGTTGGTCAGAGTTTACAAAAAAAAAATATGTGCATCATTATAAAGTCAAATGAAATTATTTTACAAAGTGGAAATATTTGACAACAATGTATTAAATTTGACATCCAGAATGTACCATAGGTACCCATTCATTGAGATTGATCAGTGAGAAACAAGGCAAATTAAATCAGAGATATCCAAAAAAAAACCTGTATGTAAGAACCTTCTGTACATTTTTTGAAGCCTGGCAAGGTTCTTGTATTTAGGGGTAGTTATTGGTAATTTGGGAAGTAGGCTCTTCATTAGGTTCTTAATTTATATGAAAGAAAAAAAAACTTGTTGATAACCAGGAAAAAAATAAACTTAGGTTTGCTCCTTTAATATACAGTACAACAGTGTATTATATATTTACTTGCAATCTCAAGGTCACACTCCTTGGAAGAAATGTTTACAGTGTATCATAATTTAGCTGTAACCCACATATAAGTCCATGCTTGATCTTGTTTGGCTAAACAGGTTATTGTATTTTTGGGCATCAAAATGGAAAATTTCTACCAGTGGCTTAAACCACTAAGTTCTTACATGTACATGTAGGTTTCTACTGTATACACAAACACATGTGAAAAATTCAGGCTTGGACAGATTCCAACCCATGACCTCTGGGATAATATTTTGTGACAGTATCTCCAAGATAGTATCACAAAGATCATGAGTTGAAATACTGTTGAAGCCTGCTTTTCTTTTTCTTTTTTTCTGGTGTCATTTCCACAATTATCTGTGATAGCATCTCTGAAATAGTATCACAGAGATCATGGGTTGGAATCCTGATTTTCTTTGTTTTTTGTTTTTTTCTGGTGTTATTTCCTCTTTATCTGTGATAGCATCTCTGCAACAGTATCACAGAGATCCTGATATTCTTTGTTTTTTAATTTTTTTATTTTTTTTCTGGTGTTATTTCCACAATTATCTGTGATAGCATCTCCGCAATAGTATCACAGGGATCATGGGTTGGAATCCTGATCTTCTTTGTTTTTTCCTTTTTTTTCTTTTTTTGTATTACTTTTTACACCATTACAGTAACTGTGATGATCATTCATGTCTCAACATCTTTCTGCATTTCAAATTCAAGATCTGTCATCTATTCACTTGCATTCAGAGATACATGTACATGTTGTATATGTTGCATAATACCTCCTGCTGTACAATGGCATTTTGATAAGAAGGAGAATGTTACTGCTATTTTCATGATGCCGTGTAAAGAAAAATTAGAGTTTGCCTTTTGGTACACAGATACGTTACATTTTAACAAATATTACCCTGTGTTACAGCCGCCCTCCCCGAAAGAAAAATGTACTTTGGTAACACCTATGTATGTACCTATGAACATGTTGTACAGTACTTAGATGTCCTTTGGATGGGCTAATGTCCTATACAAAATGTATACATGTTAGAAGAAAATCTTGTTATCAAAATATTTATTTCTCCTAAAGATGGACACTGTTTTTTTTTTAATTTGGCTTAGGCCAGGCAAGGTTTGAAACATCTTTCCACAAGGCCCAAATTAATTGGAAACAGCCTGGGATAGAACAAAGTTAAATTGTTATTAATGTGAGAAGTAATTAAACATGGTTTTTTTTTTCGTGAACTCTAAGCCCTAACTGACAAGTGCTTCACGTGTTGGTCAGCAAAAGTTTCTTTAGAATTAGATTTAACAAACAATTGCAAATTGGAAATTTCGCTTTTTAAAAGTAAAATAAGCAGTACACATTATATCAACAGACACTCGGGAGATACTGAATATATGTTATGTCACAGTTATGTCACAGTACAGATGCATCATTCAGTAAGTTACAAACACATGAAGATAGGCACATGGTAAAAACGAGCCAGCCAGTCGGGCGGACAAGAAAATTTAATTACTGCCTGAATTAGACAGATATCAAAAACAAGACAGTTTATCTAGAAGATGAAAGGATGAGGAAAATCCACGTTATTTTAAGAATCATTATACTGGAATGTGTAAGCTTTATTTCAATCAATTACTTTTGGCAAGTAGGAAGGATCAAAAGATATCTGATATAATTGACAGAGGCGACAAGTCCTACACAAAGGTGCCACATGATGACTGGATTTAATGATGAAATGAAAAATAGTGAATGGGTTAATCTCAAGAGAGCAGTTGTTTTTCTGGGTCGATAAAACAAAGTTATCAATAAACTTATCTTACAATTCAGGACTTTGGATCAGGCAGTATTTTGGAAATTTCTCATGACCATAACTTGGAGAATTTGATAAATAATGACAAACGTGCCATTTAACTCTGAAAATTCTAGATGGATGAATGGTGCTCTCCGTAAGCCTTTGTTGAAAGGTTGTAAATAGTTATTATGGTTAACACACGGGGAATAGAATCAAAAACAAAATTTAACAGATCACTTTTCAAGGAAATCACAAACAATCCATAAATATTTTCTTTTAGAGGTCAACTTCCGCAGGCGTTTGGAACAACTGCTTGTAATGATGCCTGCTGTTTGTTCGGTTTATCATTTCAAGTGCTGGTTAATTTAAGTTGCAAATGGAACGTGTGTTGGTGCCAAGCCAGAGTGCCTCTGGCTTCCTGGCTTCCCCCCTTATGAGAGGGTGTCATCTCGTTTATGTATCTATGGATGATATGACAGTGACATCAGTCGGTGGTATGTCTAAGTCTGGGTCACATGCGGTCGCTGTGGAGCCGAGAAGTCCACGAGTATGACGCGAGAATAGGTCGGGTGACCTAACCGTGCGTCTTTTGAATGTAGCGGTCAAATAGTAATAACAGGTGTTGAGTTTGCTGCAGTAAAAATGAGACAAAATACTACCAAAATTCTCCAAAATGCCTGCTGTCCAGGACTTTATTCTAAATTTATAAGGCCCGAAGAGTTGGAGCGTTTTAACAGCGCTGGGACCAGATGTGTTACCAAAAAGACCAATTCTAACCCTTAGGCTTCTTTCAACCAGGATTCGCTTAACTCTTTGATTATGTATGTAGCTCTAACCTCAGTAGTGCAAATGTACGGTGTATGTTGAGTATGCACAGGGGCCGGTGTGACTATTTTTTGGGTGCATAATATACAAGTGAAATTTAATTGTCAGGATAAAGCAAGGTGGAGGTTGCCATTCGCTCGCCGGACTATGTCGGTCGCTACAGCTTCTGTACGACAGTTCTGTGCACGTGCCGGCAACGAAACAGGAAATAATTATCAGAACTTTTTTGTAGACTATGACCAACCCACAAGACGGATCAGTCCGCCTAACCCACTCATCGTAAAAAGGGCCACCGGACATGCTAATCGAATAAGAATTGTTCTAGACAACAAAAGATATGCTCCAAGTCATTGCGGTTAAAATTCACCCGAAAAGCCCTCATATCTGTTAATGATGAATGCAATTTTCAAAATAGCTTAGAATTGCCTTCGCGGTTGCTATTGTACCGCAGCCGCATCAAGATAATAGTCGATTATTAAATGCTTTCTCAAAGCCAGAACCGAACCTCTCTTTGCTTTTCTAATCCTGTATGAAAATATGTTCAATTTGGCACGTCATTTCTATCTATAGTGTTCTAAACAAGCAGAAAGTCAGTTCTTTTACGTATAGACATTTGGAATGTCGCAACCGCGCTGAAAAGTGCAGAAAATTTGATTTCCTCTTGTACATGAATGGCCTTTCATCTTTAACATGCTAAAAATTCGTCGGCCGTAGCTAATTTCAGAAACGTTATCTGCCGACTAATCTGACGACCATTTTAATGATGATCTTAAAAGCACTGAAATATTCTCCTACGCTAACGAAGAGCACATTCGGGCAAAACGTGTGGATATTCTGAAATTTTACACCGCAGATCAAATGTTCGACGGTCCTTAGTGTGGAAAGTAAGCTAATCCCTTTCCAAACGCCCTGCTTCGTAGAAGGGTATTTGGTTTTACAGTCTGCAAAATTTATTGAAAATTCGATACGAAATGTGCATTGACCTTTCAAACAAATTTGCGAGTCCTTTCGACTGCCCAAGGGTACATATGTCAGTTGGGATCACAACGCGCGCACAAAAATATTTTAAATTTATATGTGAATTAAAAATTTTCAGCAGCGACCCTGAAAAAAGCACGCTAACCTCTTGCGATTCTGTTACACTTTTGTGTTTTTTCCCATATCGTTTCCCAGTCGCCTTTCAAAATTCTGCTGATGTTTTCGTCAAAAAAACTGAAATGCAAAAGGCAATCAAACCGTAGTCGACCACCGAGCTATTGTTCTCAATATATCGTTTTCAAGGCGAGCCGAAAGCTATCAAAGTCAGTACCTCGCCCAATATTCGAGGCCGCGATCGAATAGATGGGCAGCTAAATTTGGCTGATATTGGACTAACCTTTCTTGAATTAATACTCGGAGGGCATCGTCATGAACCGGAGAACAGCAGACATTTTTACAGGCACAATAATCTGAAATCACGCAATGTTTAATACCGCGCCGTGAAATGCATGTTCTGTATCTGTTATTTGTAGCAAGACCAACCTTTGTTCTTGTGCTATGTCGCAGTTCGAAAGGACTGAACGCACAAACTTCATTTGCGTGTTAAGAAATTTTTCAAAGCGAGAATGGCTTAACATTTCACCGCGTTCAAAAAGTGATTGCGGTTGCCACTGAATTCGCATCATTCGCTAAGCAATTTAGCCTTCCAAATGTAGTTTAAAACGATTACGCTACATCTAGAAGACGCTTTATTTGGACCCCAGTTTCAGGCAAGACCAATATTTTTCCTATCGAAAAAAATGAGCAAAACCGGTTACCGTGTCGAAAACACAGCAATAACAATTAAGCGAAGCTAATTTCAGATTGCTTCTTGAATTAAAATTTTCAACCCACGAGCTCTCACGTAGCAACCCGAGGCTTTATATTTCATCATATGCCTTCTGCAACTCAACTCCTATTTCGATGATTTCATTCGTCAAACATCCTTTATCGAAGTAGCAAATGGCTGTAAAATCAAACGGCCGAATATAGGCGTACTATTTGCGTTCGTGTAGTCAAGTATTGTTTACAAAATTATCAACTCGCCAAGGCCTCGAACTACGAAATCATTGAAGTGGAATAAGCTTACGTTTGAATCATTCTCTCAAAGATTCCCGAAGGGCAAACGAACTAAATAGCTTAATGAAGTAGTAAACATAATGCGACTGCTGCCTACTTTGCGACTAATTTATGAACTGATGCTAGATTTTGTATTCATCTAAGTGAGCTGGAAACCATTACCCTATTTACCAGTCGTCTTTATAGGAAACGAACGTGAGGAAAACGGAAGTCATCGGACCAAGATATAAGCTTTTTTAAGTAAACATCTTTAACGTTGCTTACCTTCACTATGAGCGAAATTCACACTTTGGAACGTCCAGATTAAGAGCATAAACCACCCACATCTTGGGCAAAATAATTCCATGTCGATTTCAGTGCTGATATCAACAACGTTAGAGTAGTTTTCAATCTGCCCGCTTGTTGATTTCGGCGTCTTCTTCACGGCTTGCCCCAGCAGCTACTTGGATCTTCGAGAAAAGATCAAAGAAACTACAATTGGTTTTCGAAATCCATAGGCATAGAATAAGTAAGTTTAAGTTGAATTGTACGAGCGATGTAGGACATCAAGCGCAAATAGCTTTCTACGAGACAATTGCCCGTTTTCCTGCGGCGTTTAAAATTTTCATGACAGATCTAGCTGAATGAGCTGAGGACCACGTGACTAACGCCATTGAAGCGTGACTGACAAGTGACAAAGGCCAAACGCTCGCAAGGCAAATACAAAGTGACACTCAACTCTCAACAATGACATACCAAAAATTCTCGTGGATTAGATCGAGTATTGTGTTTAGTTTTGTAATATAAACAATTATCAATCCCAAATGACCTTCAGGCGTAAATTCATGCAAATATTGCTTGCCGAGCCGAAGAAAAAATAGTCATATTTTGCTTGTGGTGCGCTTTGAAGGGGGTCTGTCTCTTGTGACTTTGAAGAGAATTGTGTACAGTAACTTAAAGTTTTCAAATTTCAAGCGTTCCAGACCCTGGCATAGTTCGCCACGGTCCTTTCAGATCGTGGGAAACAATTAATTGTGCCCCGCAAAGAGCGCGTGAATGAAAATATAAACTGATAAACAAGCCCGCGAACAGCCAACTGTCCCTAGTCTTCCGAAGTGCCATTTCGCTCGGCTGTGTTTTTTCTACACAGCCAAGAGACTGGAACAAGCTGCGTAGTGTGAAAATCTTCAAGCTTTTTTACTTTCTTTCTTTTTTTTTTTCGTTATACACTGTCACACCGAATCGAAAATAACCTTTTGATCAAAATAGTGTTTTGTTGTCGGGATCGTAACTATGAGGTTAGTGTCTAAAACACAGCCAATAGTATTCATTTTTACTCCAAACCAACCCAGTGTTCTGCAACAACAACAACAACAAATCTCACTGATGTAGACGTATTTCAAACTTCTATTTTAGAAAAAGTCCACAACCATATTAATTTAAAATACTTCCATCTTGTCGTATGCTAGGGGCCGAAGTGGAAAAAATATGCCTAGTTGTGTCAGTTGCCAATATCGCTTTGGCGGGATATTAAAGTCGTCACGGTTTGAGCATCTTGCAAAGTAGAGCCTATTTTTTTTTTCATGTTCGTCGTTTGTAATCCGTGTTAATCTTCTCCATCCTTAACCATCCTTGCTCATTTACGGTTTATTAATTTCTCTTTGGTGGTTTTTTTTTGTCTTAGTAAGCTATTATTTTCAGTTTTCTGTCAATTTAAACTGAGGTAACACTGTACGTGGCCAAATAACTCGAAATACCGTGACTGAAAAATGATCAGCTGTGCTCAGTAGCTTATGGACTATAAAGTGTTGCTCTGTAGGACCGCAACAACAAAAAAATTAATTTATAGCTCCCCCTTGCACAAGTTCGCCGAGCTGAGAAGAGACTCCTACGTTTTCTTTTTCGAATTCTTGGTAGAGGTGTGGCGATCTTTCCTTCAACCTTTTAGCCTATTTGAGACCATAATTAAACTTAATGCTGATTTCCACGCCCAATTTTAGACGTGACCTTTTTTTAACACCTGCCCGGAGTGTCAAAATCCGTATCCATCTTTCATAGATCAAGCTTTTAGTTAAGTATCCTTGATACCTTTGCGTTGTCTGAGCAGAAGGGTCATGCGTTCCGGCCTATTTAGAAAAAAAAGCAACAACAAGAAACTGAAAGGTGAAATTTTTGTAAATCTTTTCGAGACATCGAGTCAAAATGGAAAGATTGAAAGGAAGAGAAATCGGGCCGGTTCGAATAGCAATCCCTCTATGGAAGCACATAGCGATATGGTTTATGCAAGGGCGAAGAAGTAGGAGAAGAAGAAGAGCGACTCAAAATGTCTTCTTTGAAGAAACACAAAGTAAAAGCGAAATTTTTAGTCACTAAGCATTTAAGAGGTTTTTTAATATTATATTTTGGGGTGACGCCCTGTTGAAATTCTTAAGCCATGAACTGTAGATCGATTAATTATCTGAAGCCAAAGTCAACCTGTCATTGCACTGGTGTTGCATCTCAGACCAGCCGTGTTGGCTAGCCTCGTGAAAACGGTTTCGCGGTCCGCGTGGTTATCAGAATCAGCGAGAAAACACTTGAAAACACCTAGTTTTGTTTCAGTGTCGTAGTATAAAGCATGATATTGATTGACTTCAAACCTCAGGGAATTTGATACAAAATCAGCTCGATATAGATAGAAATTGGATCAAGGCCAAAAAGGTGTCGCATAATTACACGCGTAAGAAGCCGCGTTTTCATCACTGTCCAGTCAATAGCCGTATTTCAACAAATTAAACAGAACAGTTAACCTCAAGAAACACAACGGTAGCACCCTAAGTGTACAATCTCAAATTCAATTTTGCTAACAGTTTTCTTTGGCCATAGCAACCATTGTCTCTTGACACTGCATTAGTGTAGTCCACAGAGAAGGTCGATTGGGTTTCATGTCAAACGGTCCTGGAGTTAACCAACTACAAATCTTTTTTATGAATTCTCTTTCTGAGTCACGCATGAGTTTATTTCTCCAAACAAGCCTCCTAAAGTCGGTGGAATTCAGTTCACTTTTTCAATTATTTAAAATATTTTGATTCTTTAATGCATACTAGTGGCGTACGGTTTGAAATAAGCGTTACAGTGTTCTCGTTGCATGTCACTTGATGAGCAAATTAATCGAGATTTTGAAGTTATTGCATTTTCTCATAAAACAAAGGTTGTTCTACTCAAAACTTACCTTTTTAGGAATCAAAACCTTTACGATCTACCTGCAAGAGTAAAAGAAATACATTGGTCTTTGCATGTTTTCGTGTAATTTCTAGATCAAGTTTGAGACAACATATGCTGTTTTGTCGATGGAGTTCTTCGCAGACAAACTGAGGTCATGAGAACCAAATATAAATGTGATTTTTTTTGTTTCATTTTTGAGATTGAGCCAAAATACTGTGACATTTCCAACTCAGCAGTGGTTTTCAATTTTTTGTTTTCCGATAACTAAATTTGATCTAGAACTTTCATAGTTTTTCCGTCATGTTTTGTCCCAACTTTTGAACCAAAATTGATTGAGCCAAATTATATGCATTTCCAACTAGGCAGTGTGGTTTCTATTTTTTTCTTCTTTTCTTGTTGATCGATAAGTAATTTAATCTAACAGGGCTGTAGCTAGTTAGGAGCAAACCGAGACACTGTTTTATTTTTATCGCTTTTGTTCTTTTATCAGTCTTCACAAACACCCTTAACCCCCTAGGAAGAGAATTTAACCATGGACTTTGCCTAAATCATTTTTTTTTCAGCGATGATTTTCTTTACTTCATGTTTTGAGCCAACTTTTTATCAAACTACATTGTACAGTATTCAGTGATTTTAAGGGGTTATATTTGGAGAGACTTCCAAGTGTAGTATTTGCCAATGGAGTGCAGATATGGTTATTGTTAACATTGTTTGCCCATGATTCAACGCACGTGGCCAGCACTATGGCGGTAACTTGGAGAGCGAAACTAAATATTCCTAGTTAGACTGAAAGTCAGTCATGGTAAAGGTCAGTCAAATTCTATAAGAAAGGGAATAACAATCCTTTGGGAGGCGTCTGGGAGAACTTGATCAGTAAAAAAAAAACACTGATGTGCAATTGTTTGCAATCGTTTAGATGATGGCGCTCTGTTGCAGCCAAAATATATACAAAACAAGCAAAATTTAAAAATAAAACGCGAACTTTGAGTTTTGAGCTTTGAGATTAGCCAAAAATACATCTCGAACTCAGTAGTGTGGCTTTCATTTAGGGAACCATCCATGTACAATTGCATGTAAATAATTTGCACCAGTTATGCAATCCGCGATGACGTTTGATAGTAAATCGAAAAAAAAACGTAAAGCTTGAGGGAGAAAGACAAACACAGCCTGTTAACTGTGGAGCGTTAACATGCAAGAGTACGTAATCAGAATTGTTAAGTTTAAACGGCTTCCCCTAATATATAAACTTGCCGTTTACATGTTCGCGCGACAAGTCTGTTAAGCGTGAGCGTGAGTGTGAGTATCTTCCCTTGGCGTGAGAGATGATAATCTTCGTGCACAGTTTTAAGTCTTGCTTTTAATATCACTTATATATAGCACCGTTTTAAGATTTACGGTATAGCTTCTTGGTCAATGATGGCGGGCACATACTGTGTCCTCAAAATACATATTATGTGAACTATTTTGTTTACCACGGTCTTACTACTAAGTTCGGCGGCAGGTTTTTCATGACTTGGTCAGAGGTAAAACGCTCATTAAAATTCCAACTTTTGCAAGTTTTTTTTTATCCACTCAGTTGTTTAGTCGTTTTCTGAATAGTTGCTTTTTTTCCCTTTCGTGCAAGCATTAACAAAGTCAACATAATTGAAGACACTCTCAGATTGCTCATTGGGGCTCACGCACCATCTATCTTCACAAGCTCGACAAAAGCTCTTGACTACAACTGTAGCCATTGCCAAGTAAGAATGTCCTCGACTGAATACGTGCTTA
The DNA here is from genome assembly GCA_964020085.1 of Micromussa lordhowensis. Classification (NCBI taxonomy): domain Eukaryota; kingdom Metazoa; phylum Cnidaria; class Anthozoa; order Scleractinia; family Lobophylliidae; genus Micromussa; species Micromussa lordhowensis. The sequence continues at coordinate 16,915,016 of OZ026608.1, forward strand.
GTCATTGAACTTGAGCAATTGCCAGAAAGAACAAGGAATTAACGAGTGGGTTTAACACTGTTGGCCTGCATGCGTCAGAACTGTCAATACTTAGGCAGGAAGTACGTTCTTCACAGAGCCATACATTTAAGACTGATGTTTACATTTCCTGTTACAATCGAAGTTGTGGACAGGTGTGGGTGAAATGTTGATACTACTGGATTTTTAATGTCACGGTATACTGAATTTATAGACAAAAACAACAAACAGACTGATTTAGAGCCCAGATAAAACCTGTTCTTAATTAACTGTAGCTATAAAGCTAACTGCGCGCCATTTTAAAAACTTGAGGAGAGAACTCATGGTCCATTGCAGTCAGTGCCCTTGATTTTCTAATTGCGGTTATACTCGAGACAAACTTCAATTGTATACCTTGGGCAGGCTGTAGAGTGACCACATAAGTATAATCCTACAAGAAGATCCTGTAGGCACCAAATGTGTCTTTCGGAAGTGGGCCCGTTTTAAAAACCCGTGTGAACAGGGCGTTGATTGCGAAATTAAAAAGGACAACATACTAGGTCAAATACTGGGTAATGCTACACTGGAAAACTGAAAGAATTAACTACTACTGCGAGCTTAGAATCAAAAGGAAGATACAAACACAATGTGACTTACACTAACGTAGTTAACTCGAAAACAGTGACATTCCATCGTCTAGAACCTATTTCAGTATTTGTTCACCATCCGAACAAAAGAAAGAGTTCTGAAATTCTTGGACAAAGAATTTTGCGAGCGAACCGATTCAAGTATTTGTCAGAGTTGAGTGCACGATTTGATCGAGCCGTTTTGTTGTTTTCTCACTAACGTATTTGATGATAGAAGTGCATGAAACGCCCTCCAATAAACTGGTATGCTCGTTTCGTGGTTCAACCAATCAAACAATTGTGTGACTGCCAAGTCTCCTTGCTATTCGTAATTTAGTTAAAATGACATGCGGAATTCCATTTACGAGAGACAATCAGTAAGCGCTGTTAATCCGAAGTCATTTTGCAAACGCACTCTTCTTGATCGACTTTATTGAAAAGTCAATTTTCGTCTTGTTCTAAACCACAAGAACGATTCTTTTTCACCCCTAAGCCCCGTGCAACGGAAGAAGGAGGTAACAAAGCACAGGAAACAATAAAAATCCAGCAAATAAGTGTTCCATATCCATCGGCGAAAAATAGATAAACCGGCTGCAAAGTGGACGAACAAAAGGCGTTAGCAAACAACCTTTGAATGACAAAGGTTTGGTTTTGATTTGGGACAATCAAAGTTTTGACAATCGCTGTGGCATCCATTTATTAACGAATCACTTTATAGAAGTTGAGTTCCTGTGCGTACAGTAACCTCGATTAGCCGTCAACGCTCAAAACCTGGTGTTTCTCGGGTTAGTCTAGACCACACTGCCGTGAGACTGGTTGCTATTAGAATCTACTTCATAATCGGTTCATTTATATGCAGTCCGGTCGTCTCAAAGCACAATAGACTTATCGCTTTCTCTTGAATTTATGTGATTTAATAAAAATGGAAATTTTAACCGGCAATCTTATCACAAGACAATTTTGGCAAAACTTTCTTATATTCATGATGTTGAATCTAAAAAACTGAGGTAATTGTATGGCCATACTAAATGATCTTTGACAATAAGTTGAGCGGTGAACTAACGAAGGTGCCAGTAATAACAATATGATCAATGGAAGCGTACTGTATGATTTGAATTGAAAAGGCCAACATGGAACCTCAATGTAACTAATATCTGTTGCCCAATGGAACAAAACTGCTCTAATTTGACCATATATCGCTTCGAGAGAGAAGAATTTTAGGGAAGAAAAACAGCGTTAGTACACACAAATAGCTGCATGATTTTTAAGCGACGTAAATAAATTATCTGACCGCAGAATAAACTGTAATAGCAGTATCCGTTTCGTCTTTGGACCGCGAGGTCAATTACAGCGACATGCTTGTGAACCAAACAACAATAAATCCTCTAATGTAACACAGCCAATGATACATTACACTATAAAGTTTCTACTACTATTACTACTTACTAGTGAATCATGTATACGCCCTGAATCATCACCGAAATTAAGCAATTGGCTTCCATAGTTTTGATTACCAAAAACATTTTAACCAATTATTCGAGTAATTAAGACATGCTCACCTAGTCGCTTTGCTCTTGTGATCGGATGTTGTAGTTGTAACCATGTGCTTAAGTTTAGCCCCTTATAACTGATGAAACTCTTGGAAACGTATAGGGTATCGCTTATGTCTTGTTGTAGGTCTTCGTTTCATATAGAATACGCTATTAGAGAATTGTGTTTACAATCTAAATTGATCATGTAATCTCTTTACCTTCATAGCACATGAATTGTACTTTTGCATTGTTTACAAGCTTGAAACTGATTGGGTCCTTACCACCATACCCATAATCCCCCCTGGCACTCGCAAGCGCGCTCAAGTGTTTGATATGTTTTCCTGCGAAATAGATTTCCGCCAAAAAAAAGCGTTTCTTCTCTTTTTGCCTTTTAGCATTTGGTATATAACTGCATTACATTGAAACTTGTAAAATTCGTCAGCAAATAATTTTACACTGCGCACGCGCGTTTTTGCCTGTTTAGATTTTTGTTTTTGTTTTGACGTTAATTTGTTTTATTTTAAGACATTATACATTTTAAAGTATGCCGGTTTGCTCTATTATTTTAGACTTAGTTCTGAGAAACGCCAAACTAATGCTTGAATCATTGGACCAAAGCCCATGGCCAAAACACTTCTAGAACAATTCTTGACAATGATATAATAATAAAACCCATCAGGAAGTGGGAATCACTTCAAGATCACCTACGCTTCTTAACGACATTCCTCTCAAATTTGACTTAAATCCTGTTATTTTTAGTATGTTTGGGCTTGATTTAATTTTCAAGGTGTTCATTGCAAAAACATTCCTCAAATCGAAGAACCTGGTACTGAACAACGTATTGTAACTTTGATCAGTTCAAAAGCTGGAGTCAGGATGCCTGGCCTTGTCATCCAGCTTAAAAAGAGCATGGTTATCTACAAGAATGAGCCGGAGACAGGGAAAAGAAGATTTGATTAAAATACTTCCTGTTATAAACTGGATTATTTCCCTCACCATTAGTACATTGGCCTTACAAGGTCACCGTTGTTGTTGCTTATACAAAACTAGTTAAACTGTGTGTATTAGCTGAAGTGTGCTACGCGTGCTTTTTTTGTTTTTGTTTTCAGTTTGGCGTCTTCACGATTTCGTAGTCTTGTTTGTAGAATTAAGACGAATTCTTAGTATTGAGAACGTCGTCAAATCAGACGAATAAAGACGCTTTCCGATTGGACGTTCAGGAATTCCAGTAATGCAAAATAATATAGTGCACAGTGGCATTCAAACATGACGGACTGGAGAAGGAGATGTCGTTTCTAATTTTCACTTGGGCGTTCTCGAAACTTTGCGGTCTTGTTCCAAAATATCACAAATTTGATATGATTGCAAAACAGTAAAAAGCGGACAGCGTCATTTGAACTTACTGTTCAAGAGCTTTTTTTAAAAATAGCCACACACAAGAGGTTTCATTCACGGACTTGGAAGTAAGAACCACCATGGTGTACAGCAAAATAAACATTACCACATGAAAGTACTGCTCAATAGCTTTCATTTGAATGGTTACTCACAAGGGCTTCCATTCACAGACTTTTAGAACTTATAACCGCCTTGAGCAGTACAATAAACAGTGAATGCCAGTACCACTCAACAGCTTTCAGGTACATCATTTTCACACACTGGCTTGTTACATCGACAGACTTGCATGGAGAAAGAACATTAATAACGGTTTACTTCGTACAGGTTACATGACCGGCCGAAAGTACAATTGAGAAGCAGAGACACCGGCTAATTATCGATATTCAGACTGGTGCGTCCAGTCTCTCTTTGCGCTTTCTTTTGAGTTCAAACCGCATTTTAAGGCAAATCTTTGCAAGAAAGAAGCTTAAGCCGTTAAAAAAGGATTTCTACTGCACTAATAGATTTTAGGGCACATGGTGCGAATTACAAAAAAATACGCTCGACTTCGAATTATTGTGAGCTCTAAATTGACTAAATAGCGGTGATCAAAGATTACCCAGCAGGCTTTGAAAATAACTCGTTTCATTAGATGAAAGGTTAGCTACATAAGAACAAAACTGAAATAGCTTTGCACTAATAGATTTTGGGTCACGGGGTGAACATTAATCAAAAAGACCTCGTCATTAAATTATTGTGAGCTCCAAATTGATTAAGTATTGGTGACCTGAAGATTACCCCAGCAGGCATTGAAAACAGCTCGTTCCTTCAGATGAAAGTTTAGCTACATAAACATGACAAAACGTAAATGGATTTCTCAGCTTTAAGAGCCAAGTTTTAGACAAATTAACTTAAAAGATTTAAAAAGAAGTTTCTGTCAACCCCGGCAGACAATTCAGTTTAAGTTTACGACATGTTTGCCCTCTGATCTGTTCGACTTCCTAATTAATAATCACTTTTGTGTTTTTTTAATCGTGTGAAATAATTTAATTAAGAGTCCAATTCCATTTGAACACAGTATGGCTGTGGTATGGCAGAAATCTTGCGATTTTTCCCGCCATCTCCGCAGCACGTTCCTCTTGTTTTTGCTCTCGAAGATTACCGAATATTCCTTTTCAGTTTAAGCCACGAAAGAGCTCTTCAATGAACATCTCTCAGACATCTTCCCATGAAATAAACCAAACTATCTTTCAGGAAAAAGAGAGATGCAGACGTTTTTGGAGTTCTACCAGGGCAGTAATTTACTTAAAGGCGCTAGAGGGAATTCGATAAATCGCCACTGTATAAACAGAACACGAAGATCCTTAACATAAATCCCGGGCTTAACAAGAATGGGGTTTCCCCTTACCATAGTTAAAATTTCTTCGGAGAGAATTGAAAAGCAATGCGAAAACGTGGAAAGACGTATGTTTTTGGCTTTCGCTCTTTACAGATAAAGCATAGCTATTCACTGAGAAGCAATTTAAGTATGCCAGCAGACGCTAGAAATGCTCAACAATTTCACTGACTGGGAATATACCTTGCATTGTGAACTGAGCGGTGTGTAATGTCACGGCAGGCTTCGGATACTTCGAACAAGGGTAATTAGCCCGTCAGCACTTTGGGTTTGGTACAGAAATGTTGACGGAAAGTGTTTTGCAGCAAGGTAGTGAAGCAATGCACCTTGTATGTCACAAACATTCACAGAAAATAGGTATCCTCGAGTACAACAGCCTTTGGACTTTTGAAGTCACAGCTGATAATACGTACCGTGACGTAGACTTCCACCTTGTAATTAACGTCAAGATTAGTCTCCATTAGTCAGCAGGGGTTTGGCCCGGGGGGTACTCTCAGAAAAAATGGGTGGGGCTGTGCGACCCGCTTTCCAAAACCCTTACCCTAATTAAGACCAAAATCTGCAATTTTCCCTACCCTATAACTTCTATACAGCCCTTATAAGGGAGTATCATACCACCCCGGGAGTTTTGACCGCAATGATAACTTATCTATTCCACTTCCTTGCAAGAATGTAAAGCAATTGCAAACTTTGCTCCACTAGTTTTGCGATTCATAGAAGTTGGCTTCAATATCAAATGTTTGCCTATAATTTAAAGAAATTTAGGCTACCAAGCAGAAAAGTGCGAAATTGAAAAGCTAATGTAATTTAGGACAATACATTGTTGTTGTGGTAAAACCCGAGACACGATCCGACGAGATGTAGACAACGAATTTTCCGGTTACTGGCGAAAGTACAAATGTACTCCTAAGCAGTATTTTTTATGATATAACTTTTGACACATGTCGAGGCTCTTTCTTGGACGCTTTCACAAAGATGTATATAAACACGTCACCTGCTCCAAGCTGAAAGGTTATTCGTAAACTCCTCTTGCGAAAACACCAAGGTTACATTTTCCAATGATGGAAGAATCTCAGTTTTGGTGTTTTAGAGGGATTTTAATTTACACTGATTTTACCGAAGACTCGACTACAGATGTCTATCTGGAGGTCACGAGATGTTAAACCGGCCTTACACGAATTTTATACCGTGGTTTCTGGACGGACAATTCCCAGGCGCAAGACGTGGCATTGTGTACGATCGAGATTTAAGCTTTCACTGAGAACAACTTTGCTCGGATAGCTTTGGCTTACAAGACTCTTGTAAAGAAACGGGTCTGTCCAGTGAGATTGTGGCCAACATTCTGGTCTCTTATATTAACGCGGTGAAAATATTTTACTGACCAAAGTCAGTAGACAATTTTTACAGCAAGTCAACCAGTGTGCAGCAACTTAAATGAAGTGCAGAAAGACATAGGGTTAGAGTTGTAGGTTAGGCCCATGGCACGATTTCCAATTAGCACCTTGCAAATTTTGTAGTCATGTCAAATGATTATCTCTGAGTACACTCTGCTTAATTATCAAACAAAAACATACACTTACTCAGAAACTGGCAGACAAGGCTTATGCAGGACTCGATGTAAAATAACCCCGGTTAAACACTGCTATAAGGCTGTTTGTTTCCTCTCTTCTGGCACTGATTCAGTGCGTCAAAATCCCATCTCCTCTTTTACAATGAGCCCGTTAGTTATATATTAAATGCTTTTCAATTTATCGAGACGTGAACGCATCTTCCTTGAGCAAACCTAAACCTCTATCGCATACAGTCGTATCTGTTTTCTTTTGCTAATCCGTTAAGTGACGACCTACAGCTTACGGTCTCCCAAAGCATTCCTGTCAGCGTTTTGTTCTGTTTTCTATTCAAGCTTATGCACCAGTATAAAGGAAACCCTGCGAAAGAAGATTAATTCTCGATTCTTAACTAAATCTCTGCGATGCGGCGACGCCATTAGCCAAGTCGCTCGTAATCCCACCTTTTAAATAGGATTATCGCAAAAGACTTGACTCATCCTGTTCGGTTATTTTGGTTTGTCCCCCAGTTTTCCTACTGCCGCCTTCAAGTCTAATTAACAGAACTCGCAGTTCTTGCCATGATTTGAAGTGGGCCTGTGGATCTGGGTGTAGGGATTAAACGTGAATGATACGAGCGATAAAACGACAACAGAGACGGTTCAAATTGTCGACTTGACAATACTGATCCATCGCAGCCTGGTATGAAAAGCGCAAGCGTGTGCTCGGAACGTCTCGACCCAGTTCCTTGTAATGAGCTCATTACTCGGCCCGCTCAAGCGTCGCCTGATTATTACCCGAATGAAAATACCAAATAACATACAAAACTAAACCATAGTCGGTTTCCATCTAAAACAAAGGCCATAGAACACGGAGAATGAATCTGCTACCCTGCATGCTGGAAACAGACGCACTACGTCAATGTATGACAACGTCTTTCATGTTTTGATAACTCGCAGCTGCGCATGTCATTGACCACCCTTCATGAAACGTCACAAGCTACCGCGACACGATAAAAAGATTAACTTCAGAGATAACAAAAATATGCTGTTTTATTCCTTTATCGCCAAAGGTTCTATTTTAATCGAAGAAGAGCGATGTACGAGGAATGATCCACTCGTGTGGCCAAGGTTAAATTAGAAAGGCATGCAATGAATGGACTGCAAACTACGCGTTGATGTCGTCTTTTGCAACCAAACATGGCCATGCTGACGGAAATTATTTTCTAGTCACGATTTACTTGACTTTTATATGTGATGAACGGCGTTTAAATAGGAAAATATAGGCAAGAGAGTGCGGGAAAGGAACCCTCAGTCAAAACTGAACGACTTGTGTTATTATATTTGTTTACTTTGAGTTTATCCAAAGGCGTAAGGGGTGCAGATGCTGGCCGATTATCTGCTTTATCGTAAGTGATCGAGCGTGCATCATGGCATCGCAGTTTCCACTCCGTATTCCTGATTTCCATCTAAACTGAGCTCCTTTTCTCGGGCTTTCAGTCAATTGAGATCATCGAGAGATCAGGTTCAGTTGTGTCGTAGGTTCAGTTGTGTCGTAGGTTCAGTTGTGTCGTAGATTCAACGAGTCTTTCTGTCGTTGAAAGGTTGTAAATAGAATTAGTGGCTCTAGAACATTTTCTACAACACGTACAAGAGAGACACTTAATTATTGGGTCAGTGAGAGAGCAGCTTTTAAATAATTTAACCCCTTTCACTTCGATCAGAATAAACCCATGCACGAGTGGCATGAGTCAATTAAATAAACCTTGATACAAGTTTGTTACCAACTCGAAAGCTATCGAGCAGAACTGACTCGTGAGGTTCTTGTGGTTCTGTTCTGTTCTGTGGTTGTACCAGTAGTGTGTGACAACTTTATCAAAACGAAAAGCGCTTTGGCGGTTTGTTGCATTTTGGTCTCGCGATGTTGTGAGAAATTAAAATGCTAAATGATGTTCAAATTTTGAACATGCAGATGTTAGCAGTGAGAGGTTAATCGCCCAATTATCTGACTAGACCAAACCCGTCAAGAAAATTGGGTTGTGGAACGTTTGTTATCAGCGAGACGGATCTAAAGTAAGGCTTATCCCGTTCAAGTTCAATTATTTGCATTCTGCTAAATGACAGAAACAACGCAGAAAGCCAGGCGGTTTACATGGCTATCTCAGGATGGCCGACATTGCCGCCATGGTGAAGTAAAAAATGGCGCGAAAAAACAAAGATGTGTAAGTGAGCGCAGTGATGTACTCTCTCTAGTCTCCACTCGGTTTCAGCGTTCGCGCCTGGTTTCTAACTGAGCGGCTAACCTTTCGCTGACCAAAATGGTGGAGGGCTCTGTGGCGAGCTGGAATTAATGTTCTTGTGTTGATGTCAAACTGGTAGCGAAAGCACCTGTAAGAATGCTTATGTTCCTATACAGTGAGTGATCAAAATCCAGTTTTCTTACAGAACATCAGGTTACAATGTCTAACAGCAAAGTTGTCATGCGGTGAGAATATTGGACGCAGTTATCCAGGGACAGTGTTTTGTTGCATACAGCTGTTTCAGTTCATGAAAGGTTGTCAAAAAAGCGTATTTAAGTGTGCACTGAAACGTCGAAAGGTATCATGGATAATGGTGGTTCACGGTTATTTGATCAAAGCTTGCAAGTGTTTCAGCGTAATAGAAGGAAACAACGCAAACACGTGTATACAAGCTTTCTGTTTCATTCTTTCTGAGACACCGTGAAGCGCAATCAAGAAACGCCGAACTGTTGCCACTCATAGTACCAATCGACATTGTCGCGTACGCTTTCACCGTTTCACGTATTTGTGGGACAACCTTTGTCGAAACAGTTGTATATAACACTGACAGGGTTAGCACCGAAAGACTCTGACGTGAGCTCGAAATGTATGGCTTAACAAGTCATTTCCAGGTTCTTCAGTAGACTATTATTAAAGCCGGAAAGAATTAACTAGTTCTTTATTTATTTATTTTTCTACGTCGCAATTAATTTCTCCGTTTGGCCCCTATCAACTGCATCAAGTTAGCTCAGCTTGAAGGAAAATGAGATCGACGACAAGACGTATAACGCATTTACACTAAGTGCCAAAAGAAGTTCGAATGTCGGTTTAAACTTGAAACGAGCTGCTAAAGACCTCGCAGGAGACACTCCGCAAGCAGCCCTCGGGCTGGTTTTATAAAGCGGTCGCAGACTTTAATGCTTTTTCATACTCAGTTATAAATCATTTCATCCGTCCACATAAACAAAGAACAAACCGCGACGACGAATAACATGTGGACCACATATATGAATAAACACAACGATACGCAACCTGTGGTTTTGGGCGCGAAAAAAGCGAAAACAGCAGCAAACACACACGGAAAAAAGTCTCGGCGGGGGTTAGCTTTTCATTGATAAGTTTTTGCTTTACTTACGTACGCAAAGCGGTTGGAAATAGGAAGGCTAAGGCCAGCTTAGATGATAATTACTCCGTGCCGGGTTTGCCGCAATGTCTGGGTCAGTCAAATTGGATAACTATATATGTAAATCATAAGTTTTAAAAAATAGTGTACGAGACACCGTCGAGACTGTTCTTGTTAACTCGAAAGCTGTTATATAACCAGTACGTCTTCAAGCGAGAGTTTAACCCCACTGTCTATAAACTAGTGTTTTTTTTCTTTCTTTCTTTTGATTATAGCTGATAAAAGGGCTGCCCTGACAGTTGATTTATCACCTGACTCGCTGATAATAAGGTTTTAGCTTTCCTTGAACGAAAACAAAACAAAACAAAAGTCCTACCAGCATCAAATTCGATCGCGCTGGTGAGAAAAAAAAACGCAGCTCTTCTTTGGTGAAAAATCTTGACTGGCTTGTTCACGACGGCGCGAAGGTTCTCGATCGCATGAAGTTGACGTAGTTTTACCGCGCAGTCCCACAAGAATTTTCACCAAGGGTTCCTTAGCTTAACGCTGTTAGTGATACAAGTAATTCATTCGTCACTGTACACACCTAGAGGCTTGTCAGCAGGAATCCCGGCGTTTGTAATTTGTTTATGTGCATATTTTGGCAAAAACAAAGCCGTCTCTTTCGTCAGTGCCCATAGGCTAGCAAAGGGAACAGTTGTGAGAGTAGGAGAGCAATTACTATGCGCGCAGTTGTATAGAGACCTTGAATGACAAAATTTTGATGGGAAAGACTTCCGAGTTCCGTCTTAGTCGGACTTTCGTATCTGCAGTAACATCCACTTTTTTACTGATGTGTTTTTCTTCTAGATGAAAGAAAAGCGTGCAAAAGGGGCTCTCCCTTTCCTCTTATTTTTAGCTTCTCTCACAATCTTTAACAGGCTATGGCTAACCTCGGCTATGCCGATACTATGCTGCTTGTCTATTAGGCAAATTCCTCCTCACCCCACTATATACACAGTACACAGTCCCTACCGATCTTTGCGTGTGTCGGCTTATGCTTATGCTTAAGCGCTAGTGGAAACCAGCCTTAACTGCGCTGATTCATTCAGCTAAACAAAGTTACCTTAACCCATCGATGAACTGAACCGTGGTGTGTAACCGTTTAAAGAAAAGCGAGTGAGCAGTACTGTCTTGTGGTACTAAACTTTGATATTTTCTTTATATAATCAGGAACTTTCACCTTTACCAGGCTATATCTGTTGCGAGTGAAAGGTTATATCGACGTCCAATTTCTTAACTGAGAGGTTGCGTTCTTAGTCAGTCATTCTTTTGCAGTAGTAACTTCAGTACGACAACAGGTATTTTTCAATAACACAGTTGGTGGACCTGCTATTAAGCTTTCGATCGTTATCTCTCCCTCGTTCAACACTGAGTCACTAAACGCTCAATACTGACCAGGTCTGATAAGCTCACAACGACACGAGGCAAAGTCAGAAGTGCCGCCCGACGAGGTTTTTAGTTCCGTTCGAGCCCTGAAAGATTTCTTGCATAAACGCGAACCATTACGCATCATGCTAGCCTGATTCTATATTGCATGCCATGTTGTCTTTTGCACGCAGGTTGAAATGAAATATCGCCAAGGGAAAACGTCGCAATAAATCGACTGAAGCTCACAAACACTTAAGTTATTTTCAATTCTAGTGATTTTATGTGTAGACTTAAAAAGTATGACTTGTGACGTAAAAGGCATGAGGAAATAAGGTGAAAAAACTACATGCTGTTAAGGGTTTTATCCATTGAGGTAACAGGGCTGCACCATGACGACTAAAAGACAAACAACCCTTGTATACTAGGTATTATTGGCCAGATGTCTTAAGACAGTGCCACCTTAACTTGTTTGCATGTACCTTAAAACTGTAATTGTTTTGTGTCAGCAAATTAATGATGAGCCAGGTAGACTCGCTATTGAAGAGCTCCAGGTGCAAACATGAATGATACGGTTGAAAAGATGTTGAACAAGTTCATGTACTGCGCTGATATAGCAGCTATATCAGCGTTTTGTTTTAAACGTACTGGGAAAACAAACAAGATTTTCGTGTTGGGTGATGTGATTTTATACAATCTAATTGATTCTTAAAAAGGCTGATGAGCGCTAAAGAAGAGCTCACGGCTTGAGAACTAAAACAAGAAAGCATTCAATTGTGTGGTTTCCGCGCGCTTTGACTATACGACTAGATAGATATTGTCACTCACACGTAGTAGCAGATCATATCCGGCCATTTTTTATACGATGAGCGCTGTATTAAAGAGTCACTTGCTTATGTAATATCGTGAATACAACATTTACAAGATGCATCAGTGATTCTTGTAGTGTTTTCAAAGAAACTTGCCGGCAAGCTACGTCTCCGAGCAAAACAATTCCCGCGGTTTAAGATGAACTTAAAGATTGTCACATGAGTAGTCATTATCCGACTCGACTAATCTTCACAGCACGTTGGATAACAACAAACTGAAGGCAAACCCAACACAAACAACGGTCAGTTAAATTCAAATCATTGACAATCACGTATTGAAAGGAAAATAAATGATCCTTTACACCAATAGTGCAAACGAATCTGGTTTATGAATACCCCGTTGTCATTAAAACGTCGTGGTTTTATGGAAGTTGGGCTCCAAATTTAACGATGCGTAGCCTCATGTTGAATCGTTTCAAACATTTAGCTACCGTTCCAATGACGTTTCTCGTCAATGTGACTATAAATTCTACTTCTTTTCTCCTTACCTTACATTGTGTTCAAGAAAACATCAGATTTTGCTGTTTTCAGCCAACATATTCTGAAAGTAGACTTGGATCCACTCACTACGAACTCTTTGATTGAAAATATGCGCAGAACAACTCTACTGGATCGGATCTGATCGCAGTATATCAATCAATATAAAACAATAAAGTCATTTGCATTTGGTACACTGACCAACTACGTGGCCTGAAATCAAAATGAACCAGTGTTAACTCTTCAGGGGACAATTGTTCTACTCAGCCCGAATTTCCGACTTATTATTCATGAATGAATTATACTGATCTTATCACAGGGGTGATATCTTAGCAACAAAACTCGTTAGTTCAAGAAATGAGTGTCTTATACGTTTTCAGTCAACATCTTAAGAGGGAGTTTCCCTTGCGCCGGGCTTTGGAAAACAGTCGTCGTTAACTGGTGTGACTACAAAGGATTTGTAGATCAAAACAAGTTACTTTGCTCCCGGGCATGTTTAACATAAGAAGTGTTGCTTGAAATAAACCCAAAGGCAATTAATACTGTAAAATGAATAAGCTCATTAAACGCCGGAGCTTACTTCAAAAGTTGAGAAAATACTTGCTTTATTGGTTGTGACAAGTTTTGATTTAAGCTTGCCCTATTTTTCTTGTTGAGACTAATTCAGGGCTGTGCGATTTGAGATCAGTAAAGGCTATTCATTCGTCACAATGGCCGCGTCATCCCACGTGATTTGTAGTAATTGCAATGTTCATAATGAGTTTGTCTATTACACCCAGTGACTTAATTGACTAACAAGACTAGCCGGTTTACCAAACCAGAGTTTAAAGTTGTTTTTTTAGCAAGATGAGCGTTGAAACTTTGTTTGTATCATCTATGAGTTGAACCTAGCATCAACGGTTCACTGAATTACAGCTCATTGAAAAGTTTATCAAGATTGAAGATCTTGCAACATCCTTTTACTTCAAGGATGGTTTCCTTAATTTACTGAAAATTACTCAACAAATATGCATGCCCATTAGAACTTGGTTTTGGCGCGCTTCCAGTCAACAAAGAGATTAACACAGACGTGTTCTTTTTGTGCAATATAAGCTGCAAACTAAATATAACATTTAAGTTGCGGTGTTCCTTACTCCAAAGCCTTCACAAACAGTTGTAACTTTGAAGCCGGAAAGAACATTTCGTTTCGTCATTGAAAATATATTGCGTCATAGGCCTAGCTAATAACCAGTTCCAAAACTTAAACAATTAAGTGTTAAAAGTTACAACTTAGTGTGGGACCATTCAAATGAAAGCATATGAGCATTTTTTTTGTCTCACGATGCTGTTTACTACATGTTTCTGTAAAAAAAAATAAAAATGTGACTTTTTGAATTTTTTTACTGCTAAATCTACTGGGAGTGAGTGAGTTAATTAACAGATCACCTGTTTTATGACTAAAACTAGGAACAGCTTTAGCTTCTTTCGACACAAAGCACCTTGAGTCTACCTTCTACAAACTATTAATTTACAGAGTATCCAGTATCCAGAGCACCTTGCGAAGTGTTTACTTTTCCCAGAGCAGATTCAGTGATCTTAATGATTGTTATTCATGTAGTACGTTCACCGTTTGATATTGGGTGATATTATTTTTAAAATACAACTGAATGGCCCCCTGTTAATCACAGACAAACGTTATCTTCAAAATCTACTCCTGTGATAACTCATACAAAAGTTGAGTCAGGAGTTTGCAAAATGATTTTCTCGATAAAGTGTATTTGACGAGATTTAGGCAGATAAACACTTAAGGGTGGACAACAGTAGTAGAACGTGCTGTGGCGAGTGGCTAGCCATGGTCATTTATTCCCAAACCACTTGAATTGCTGTCGAATTAACAATACCCGTGTCATTTATTTTCAAATACAACTGTGCCTACTGTAAGTGTTAGGGTGATATAGCGCTTAAAAAGTAGTGAGAACCTATATCAAGCACGTTCCTGATGAAGGCCGTACTGTGTTTTTTTCTTCATTTAAAACGCCGAAGCACTAGACTGCGGTGCCACGCTTCTATAACCACAAACCGAAGATATTAGCATTTTGCGCACTGCTTGCCTCTCATTATGTTGATAACTGAACAAAACACCAAAATAGCATCTTGTTATTCGTTGTCTTGCCCGGAAAATAACGAAACCTAAGCTTTGTCAGTCAACTGCTGCGAAATAAGGCGTGGAATATTGGCTTCCTTGGAAAATACACCTTTTATGTTGTATTTATACGCACTGGATTGGCAGAGTATATTGACAGATGTTTTTGAGAATAGAGGTTGTCGCACTAAGAATATCAACAGTTAAAAAGGACAAAGAATGGGCGATTATAATTAAAAATGGTCTCCAAAGCAACTGCACACTCTGATAGCATAACAGAAGCATAGTTTAGTAACAACTTTGATGGGCCCTTCAAGGAAGTACTTTAACTTGTGACGTTAAGCATTCTTGATATACAAGCATCTAGTTTCTGCTTCTTTTTCGTTATATGGTTGGCAACTTTAATCAAGCGGAACGTGTTTTCCTGTGGGGGCAGGGGGCGGGAGCCTGGGAGTAAACGGGGTGTAAAAGGGGGCGGGGATAGAGATGGGGGGAATGTTATTAAAAGTTCCCAAAGTAGCGGAAACAGGAGAGAAATAGGAGGAAAGGTTTGTAACGTTACGTAATATTTTTCCTTAGAAATAGCACGAAGAAGTGGGAACCAGGACTGAAGGTTAACGGACACGGGAAATTCAACTTCCCCGTCCATCCCCCACTGTTTTTGTCTTTTGTGCGGTATTTTCGAGTTATTTTGAGTTACTTTGGCCGCGTACAAAATTACATATAAATTGAAGGAAACCTGAAAATAATAATTTACTAAGATAGAAAAACACCAAAGAGATAATAATAAACCATAAAGGAACAAGGATGGTTAAGGATGGAGAAGATTAACTCAGATTACAAACGACGAACTTGAATACAGTTAGGCTAAACTTCTCAAGATGGGCAAACCGTGACTTTGCTCCTTTTTGTCCATCTCGGATTCATCTCTTCGGGTTTAATTTAGTTTCCAAGTTGAAATTAAACGTTTTTTTTTTTCTGACAAAGAATGTGGTGCAGGATTGTGTTTATCAAGAAATAAGCCGATGAGACTGAGTAAACGGAAAAGTTAAATGATGCGTAATTTTGTTGATGCCTCAACTAAGTAGTATTACAAAGAACGAAGCATAACAAGCTTCGACCTCTTCGCATCCATAATGGCGGTTGTATTTACTTCATGTAAGTAGTTGCGAAATGTTTACATTTTGTGATGTCTTACATGAAACAAAACAAAAAACGCAAACAAACTCTCGAGAGTGCGCAGTACGGACTGGAAATCATCTTTAAATCTTGGATTAACTGTTACACAAACTATGATCCGTGAAATTGATTAGTTTACATCTTTTTAGAACGTTATCTTAACTCTCACAAATGTAAAGGCACAATTAAACAATAGGACTTTTAAGTAACAACGTTGTTGACCATGGGTAATTTTCGTTTTAATCAAAACTATAACAAAATTCTCGAACGTGATTGGATATCAGCAGCCTGATTTGAGCATTAATTGGACAGTTGCACACGTCATGCTTGTAATTGGACAGTACGCGCCATTTTGCGCACGCTGTTTCGGTGCACTTTGTCGAGTAAACTGCTTGGTTTTTCAGCATTCATAACAACGTTTTAATATCGTTCAGCGCTCAATCGATGCTTTGTCCCTTTCTCGAATTTTGTCAAAGTTTTGATTAATTGGTAACAGGACATCTTGTCGTCCAATTCAGGCTGTAATCATACTTGTGATTAACAAATCGGACTCCCGCTTCGCGGTCGTCCGATTTTGTTAATCACTCGTATGATTACAGACCAAATTGGACTCCACTCAGTCCTATTACCATTATTAATCAAAACTATAACAAAATTCTCGAACGCGATTGGCTATCAGCAGCCTGATTTGAGCATTAATTGGACAGTTGCACACGTCATGCTTGTAATTGGACAGTACGCGCCATTTTGCGCACGCTGTTTCAGTGCACTTTGTTGAGTAAACTGCTTGGTTTTTCAGCATTCATAACAACGTTTTAATATCGTTCAGCGCTCAATCGATGCTTTGTCCCTTTCTCGAATTTTGTCAAAGTTTTGATTAATTGGTAACAGGACATCTTGTCGTCCAATTCAGTCTGTAATCATACTTGTGATTAACAAATCGGACTCCCGCTTCGCGGTCGTCCGATTTTGTTAATCACTCGTATGATTACAGACTAAATTGGACTCCACTCAGTCCTATTACCATTATTAATTGCGATGTTGAGACAGGTAATATGACATCGTCTCGCCAGTTTGGAGTCGGATAATTGAACCGGCTTGTTTCTTTCAGCAGTTTAGTAACATTGCTACCTTCACTGTTTTGCTTAATCCTTTAATCCCCAATATCAAAATAGAAATCATCAGTACTGAAATCCATATACATTTAGCAGCAGTGGAAATAAGTTAAAATGCAAAGAAATTAATTCTGGGTGATCATATCCTGATTTCTCATAACCTTTCCAATGATGAACAAGGAGAAACTTTGTAGCGATTTCTATTGGGGCTTAAAGAGCTTTAAAAGTTAAGCTACGCCGCAGATAAGAAAATGAGTTGTGGGAGTGATTACAAGTCGAGGTTTATATTGCGCATGTGCGTGCACCTAGAAGCCCTGTTATGCATGTTGTAAATGGTAATCATACTTGTAAACTAACTGCCACTTATAGCGAGAAAAAGATTTCAGATAAATTCAACAGCAGTCATCTAAACTTTCAAATATTTCCAAACGGTCTAAAATGTCAATAGTTCAAATCGTTATCAGTCTTATTTTTTTTCCTAGACTGTTCTGTCATATGTAATGTCTAATATTAGACACACTTTTCAAACTCGGTGACTCTGGCTAAAACTTCATCCATTCGTATTGCCGTCCTTTTTCTGCTTTTGTTTTAAACGAATTGACTTGGGTTCATAACTTATTCTTCATGCCAACAAGATATTATGATCATAGTCTCTCGATGCCAATAGTTTCGTCCAGCATACTTTTCTTGCCCAGTGTAATTCAGTGAGACGTTTGTTCGATTCAGTTCCACACCTTAATTAATTGACCTTTCATTGGGAAATACTGTCGGACTCATTGACTACGTTGAGAGCTAGAGGTTCTGTGTAGTAGTATGTTGGCAACAATCGCAGCTAATAACGAACATAATGATATTTTTAATTATAATTTCCTGTTCCAGTCAATAATCAGTAAAAAAAGGCACTAATAACGCTCCGTATTGTCAACCAATCTTGAAGTCGAATATGTACTCAGAAACACTCTCAAATTTTTACCTCCCTTTGCTAGTTCTAATGTTAACTATGTAGTAGAGACCTTTTTCAGAAAAAAATATCCTTATATTATTGAAACCAACAAAACAGGCTTAGTTATCGCTTTTTATAGAAACTTAAAACTCAGTGAGGGATCTAGAAAACCGCAGTCTCTCCCTTGTGGTTTTCGATAATTTGGTGACCTTGAAACCCATAACCATCGTAAACAACTCCGCCGTTTATGGACAAATCCGTATTAAATCAACTTTAGCTGAAGCAGTGTTTAAACAAGTCTTAGCCGAGTGACGGTAAACTGCGTACAGATTAGTAAGATTATTCCGAGATAATCCGGCCCTCTCTTCATGTTTCGTACATCGAGGGGTCTCTCTCTTGTAATTCGTTTGTTATTGTACGCCTTTTTTCTCGATTTCTCTGTCAGCTCAATGCTTGGCTGCTGAGGACATAGCGAATACAGCGTGATCTAAGGTGCTACCCCAGCTTTCTTATGGCACGACTGTTATCGACACGGACCCATAGTGAGGGGAGGTCCGCTAAGTACGTTAGTCTTTCCATAGTTGGTCTTTGGAAAGAAGGCCGCATCTTAGTTACTATGGCCGCATCTAGAACCAGCCATCTTAAAATCGAGAAAGCACGATTTTTTTTCTAGTTGTGCAATTGCATCTTTCAGTAGTTTCTATTCAATGACAACCATCACCACTTTAAGTATAAAGACAACTTTCTCGTCTAAAATGACTGTTGATTCACTATATCTAACTTTAATCACCACTGCGTCATTGCATCTTATCGAATCTTACCTTGAATTCTCAATGTATCAGCACAATCACTCAGGTTCATTCATCTCGAAACGGTTGTTGATTTGATTCACATGACGCATATTAAGGAAACACACGAAAAAGGTCACTAGGCGCCGCTGTGTCGCCACTCCGGATACCAAATCCTGTAGTAGTTGTGGTGCAGTAGCAAGTAAGAGGCCTATTGTTTATAGACTTGAACAAAGCAACCTAGAAACCTTACGTCAATTTGCATCGAATGTCCACGAAGGAAATGAAAACAGCACAACAAGACGCGCTCTCGTTGTTATTGGTTCTCGATCTAGTCACGCGCATAACCACGCCTATTTCCTTTGTTTTCACGCGCCCAAAATTGTTTCTCTGTTTGTAAGAAACGCAGTGACTCGAGAAATTAAAACCAGGTTGAGGCTAAAAGAAGTGGTTGACTCATGCAGGCGTAGTAATTGCGCGGACAATTAAAAGACGACAGCAAAGGAGCTGTGTTGACAAATGATGGGGAACTGAGTAGAGTACTAAACTGAATAATTAGAAAACCAGACGACGAATATGAATGTTCCACGACACTGTGACTATGTAGGAATATGCTTGGTCTTTGGATGAAGATATTTATTATATGACTGCTCCTTTTAGACTTCCTGCACCAGCTTATAGTTTTCCTACTTACTTCCATCATTTTTGGCTGGATTACTCCTACGTACCGGAAAGGCCCACCTTCATATATTAGCAACCCATCCCTGGTAAGGCCATCTCGTTGAGATTACAAACTTAATCTACGTCTAACTGAAAGGACAAGTTGTTACATGGGGCGATTTACTCAAGTTGTCCTAAAGAGACAAAAAATTCACCAACTACACCTCTATAAAATACGTTGTTGTTCAGGAACAGTTCAATAGGGCATGTCCGAGTTGCCTTTAGCCTCTGTGTCAGAACGAGTCTTCGTGCGAAACCTTTCGTATGATAATGTGTCGCCCTACGGGTTCATTTTCATGTAAATCAAACTCATTTGCACACGAAAGCTTTTGCACGAGCACTCCTTATGAAACACTCGGAAGTGGCCTATTAGTCTATTTGGACATGTGGACGCCTCTGTAATTGTATTCAGTCATCCACTTGTTAGTTTTTTTCCTTTTTAATCCTGGTTTTCAGTTTGCTCTTTGCTTTTTTTGATTTGTCGATGGCTTTTCCTAGGAGTGGTCTGATTGCTCAATATAATTTTCTTTTCCCTGGAAAATGAATTTCACACTTCCAGTCTAACTCTGTATATTAATATTTTGGGAGAACGTACATGTTGGGCAGAAAAAATAAGGCCGGAAAATTACTGTAGGCCCCGATTTTCAGACATCTCTTCTCTAAAACTGACAAAAGTTTAATGTAATCTGAGATTCCTCGCATAACTGTCATTATTTGGGAAACGTTCTGTGTACTGCACATGCCTCCTTGTCTGACCCTCGACCGAGTCAGCCAACAATGATTTTCCACCGACCGTTATCGGGTTTTAATTGTTTGTTTATTTTTTATCAGTAACGCGAACTTAATAGGACCTCATCTGTAATCGTTGTAGCCACAGCTGTGCTAATTCCGTTGTCTTCAAAAGAAATTCTCTTCATTGAGAAAGACTTGAACGACTTGTTAACTGGAGGCAGGAGTATGGCCATGCAGTAGACCGCAGTACTACGTTATACACGCAACAGAAACCGAAGTTGTCTAATTTACTGAATCCATTCGGTATGGCAAATAAACCCACTGCGCTCGAATTAACTACAATGGCGTAACGTTTGCTTTTCTTGGTTTTAATAGTTGCCGTAAGCCTATTTTTCCCTCCACCTGTTCATGTTCACGACCTGGCTAAGGCCCCATCCACAGGACGCCGAATTTAAATTTAAAAACGTAGCTTTATCTCTACGGTTAGGCCTACCGTCCACACTCAGTGATCCGTCACGAAAACAGACCTCTTTTGTAAACGCTCTTCAAACTGGAGCCGAATTTGAAAACGCCGGCTTTACGTTAAAGCGTGGACGGAGAATATCTTGAAAACGGAGCTTTTCGAAAATGATGACGAAACGAGTTTAATTTTCCTCAGACACAAATCCAAAATGACCGGTGATTGCTGCGTTTTCAAATTTCTACGGTGTAGTCTGGACAGAGAACATAAGTGATGCGTTTTTCAGAGTGAAAACGCCATTTTTAACTTTCTCCAGCGTAGAGTGGACCCCAAGTCTTGAATAACAGATTGACAAATTAATAGAAAACTTACCTTACACAGCGTCAGCTCAGTTATAAGTTTGTAGTCGAGAATCTGAACAATCGATAACTTAATTCAAGCTAGACGGCGTGATCAGACAAAATAAGCCGTGTCAACAACTAGATGAAATACAAGTTTTAAAATAACGCCAATTTAAAAGTGCTGTATTGATCTTTAAGGCTAAGAAAACAAAACGCAATTAAAATTTGAAGTATTACAGGAACAAATCTGATATTAAACCACCGATTTCCGTGTAACTTAATATTTTATCGTTGGTCGAGGTAAACAACCTTAATGGGCAATTCTACAATCTCGTAAGAGATTTGTCACCGCATTTGAACAAGACTAACATACGGTAAGGTATGCTACAAAAGTTCTTGACTTTAAGTCATGAAAAAAAAAATTAAACTTTCGAGTGAAAGTAAGAAACTCGCTGAAAGAAATTATATGTCACTGTGATGACCAATTTCCTCTATGAGACTTGCCTGCAGGGAATCATGGACTGGATATTTGTTTTGATGAATACGACTACCGTGATTCCCTGCAGGCGCATCTCATTGAAAGAATTGGCCATTGATTTTGAAATGTTCCTTCAGTTCCAAACAAATTTGAAAATGTAACTCTTCCATTCTCGATTGAGTTTATCCACATTTAAAAATAATTTCAAGCGGCTTCCCTCTACATTTATCATTCTGAGCAGTTGGCTATTGTGTTCCTTTTATGTGAGCTTTTGAGGACTGTAGTACAAAATCAAAATATTGTTATTGGACTTATTGGGTTTTACACGTATCTGAGGGTGTTTTCTAGTTTCTTGTTATCAAGGCAAGCGTGCTAAAAATAGATGCCAGTTTTCCTTTAGGTTTACAGTGAATGTGAGTGTTTTCAATTGTTCACCTAGCTAAGACGTAAATTATCGTCTAAGCAACGTTTGTTTTTTTCTTTTCGTTTCTTTATATTTCCAACTAAATTGTATTTAAGGTGGCTGCCTATAGTGAGGGCGCGGTGGCCTCATGGTTAGTGCGCTCGACTCCGGAGCGAGCGCTCCGGGTTCGAGGCCTGGTCGGCCTGTGTTGTGTTCTTGGGCACTGAGACACTTCACCCTCACAGTGCCTCTCTTCACCCAGGTGTATAAATGGGTACCGGCGAATTTGATGCTGGGGGTAACCCTGCGATGGACTAGCATCCCATCCAGGGGGGAGTAGAAATACTCCTAGTCGCTTCATGCTACTGAAATCGGGATAAGCTCCGGCCTGATGAGCCACTAGGCTTGTATGCAGACTTTACCTTACCCCTATAGTTTTGCGATCGCAGGCGTGCTGAGGACGAAAGCTCAAGTAATCTGCTCGCGCTCAAAGGAAAACGTCGATCAGTGTTTTTCAATATTTTATGACATCAACATGAGCACAAAAAGCAAACCTGACAGTGAATTTTCTGGCATTACCTTCCGTGAAATCCGTAAAATTCGGCAGGCTGGTAATAAATATTTTATTTTAGTTCGAGCTCGTTTTTCAGAGAAATCTATCTGACCAATTTTTCCTCAGCGGTAAAAGACATTTGGAAAAATCTAAAAAACTGCCAGTACAAACCCTACTTTTTTTCGAGCGTAAAATTCGTATCCAGTCTGATTTGATGTATTGCGAAAATTATGAAAGATTTCACTGAAGGGAATCCAAGAAAATCACAAAGCTATAAAAAGGAAAAAAGCACTCGTTTGGGCATTTATAATTCAAGACTGAAATCCAAGATTTTAACAGGGATGATAATGATAATAAAACACTATTTCATCATTGCTTATTACATTGAGTAAGTTCGACAGGACTGGGTGCAATAACGAATGCAAAAACAGCATTCAAAACGTGATACGACGCGGTAAAGGATTACTCTATGGAGCCACCTTAAGAATGTTTAACGATACAGAATGCTTACCCCTGGTTATTAACCGGTTGATATACGGTTGATAAGTAACCAACTTTACCTTGTTTTTCTTTTCTTTTCACATTTGAGGTAAACAGTATTTAACTTAGATGTCTGACAATACAGGACGCTTACCTCTGGTTGCTAGTCCTTGACCTTGGATACCACTGAGCAAATTTTGTGAACTCTCATTTGGAAAAACAATGAAAACAAGCTGTGCTGCACGAGAGATTATTACCCAATAGCTTTGAACAGAAAAACAGCTCGACCAATATTTGGATTACAGGTTTAGTACTGAAATAACATTGTAAATGTTTAGCCTGGAATTATCAGTGATAGGCCTGATATTTCGTCTGTGTACGTAATTATGACATAAATGCCGCTATGCCTAAATGAGCTTGTTTGCAAGTTGTGTTTTTGTTTGGATTTGCTAAACCGATATTTCATGGCTTAGATAACCACTTCCTGCCGAAATGGTCGGGGAATTTTAGTCCTCTGTAACGCGCAGCTGTATATCATATTGCTACCTTGCTTTATTGTAGTCAAGTCTTACATTTATGTTTCAGACTGTCACCTCTTTTTACGTAAACAATGGTTGTTATAAGCAAGAAAATACCTAATTTCCAAAAGTAGTTATTATATTCTTAGCATGACTTTACATGACTTTGCATGACATGGTTCAAATATCGGCCCCATCTATATTTAGCTGTGCAGTAATGTTAATATTTATTTTCCGACTCTCGTATAGTTAATCAATGCTTGTGACGCTAATGGAGCTGATGGATTTCCTTTTGAACAAATGTTCCACTACAATGCCCGGGGGTACTCCCTTGTGAAGATGTCGTCGTCGCAAATAGACCAGTCTATTGATTCGTTTTGTATTTTTAGATCATATTTTAGATAGTTAGGTGTCCCCTATTAGCAGTGTGGAATCCCCTCTGCTAGATTTTGACAGACACATAAATAAAGTCATTATTATTATTTACCTGACCCCTAAAAGAAAGATACCACGGACATGACAACATTTTTTTGTTATTTCTTCGAGAGCAACCATAAAAGATACTTTATGATACAGAGGCGTTTGGTCCTGAACGCCCTAAGTGAGCCAGAGCTACGTTATTTACACCCCTAAGTGAGATCTTTTCACTTAAGAGTCCTCCCCCCTCCCCTCCCCTGAGCTCCGATGTTATGACACAGCAGTGTTGAAAACAGTCAGTGCTTGCAACTGGTCATGATTAGCTTCCATTGTGCCGATTTATTTCAAATGTCGTCACTTAATGATATCAAAGTGATACCAAGTGAGCCCATTTCTCGCTGATCATCTTTTGTCATTCGCTACCGAACATATTGTTGTTTTTTCTTGTTATTTGTTTTTCGCCAAAACTGAAAGCCAGTTCTGACGGATGCGGAAGTGTGGCGTTATGCAAGTTAATGCATGGCTAGGATCGAAGATTTGAGAAAATAACTTTTCAACAGAAGGAAAAAGACGCTTACACATACATGTGAGATTAATACAACGACCAGACATTTAATCGTACTAGCTGAAGGCTTAAGGCGTACGAAATAGTTTAGAAGCAACATTAAATTGTATGAATACTCTCCAACATGCCACGAACGTAAACTTATGAAAGTAATAGCTTTCAGGGATAATTCATTTGTCTTTACTTTATTCAGGCTAATTCAGTTAAACCCACTGAGGGGGTGAAATTCATTTCATTCCGCTGTACCCTGATTATTTCTCGCTTTTTGTATGCCTGGCTGTGTTTTTCATGCTAATCACGGAAACTTCAGCGAGAAATGATAACTTGTAAACGAGAAATTGACAATCATGATAAAGATTTGAGAAGGTTGAAGCGTATTTTAGTTGTAGCGAAATTAATTTTTCTCTCTGTGCAATCTTTCATGATGTGCTATGAAGTATATTATATACTTATAGCTTGATACAGCATGGCCTGTAAAGCTTAAATGCCAATGGAATATCTTCCTTATACGGGAAATTTTCAGAAACTTACTCAGTCTTTGTATACACGAAGTAGCATGTAAAGTTGAGTGAGTCAACCACAATTTATGTTGTTATTCAAGAGCTTATAGTCAACAGAGGCTGAGGCTTGAAAATGATCGACACAGAAATTAGTTACAATATCATTTAATAACGTCTCAACTGACAGTTACGGTTCGTAAACTCCTCGTTCGCAACAGACCGCTCTTTCGAGGTGTAGTTTTGATTTCAATATCTCTCTGTCCAGAGAAGTTTTAAAAGCCGTGAATTGGCAAATGACTGATATACCAGGTTATTGATATCTAGGCTCAAATTTCGCCTCTCACTCAAGTTCGCTTATACTAGATGTCTGACGAATTTGTCTTTAACCGCGCTTCCAGTTGTCTGCGCATGTCAGTGATCATTGTGTTTTTTCTTTTACTGCATAAACAATAATTTACGTTCTACGTGTGACCACGTTGGAAGCTATTTAATAGTTTAACAACTTCAGAAGCTGTGTCAAAGCACTTGCAATTGTCTTTAAAGCGAGAAAGTCACATGACGGCCCTTTACTAATGTATACCTTCATTAGAGCGCTTTTTGTTCAACCCTGATGTCCATCACCAACTTGAACAGTCACATAGTTAGTCAGTTGAGGCATTTCATGATTGAACATTAAGCAACTGCCTGGATTGAGTTTATTTGAAAGCTCAGAATACAAAAAAGTCAAACTTGTAACGGCCAGTTGAAAAATAACGCTTCCTTAACTAAGAGGTAATATCTGAGATGAGGAAAATTTTCTGATTGCTGAGAAATGAACTGATAGCTGAGCCTCGAGCTTGGAGCATGTGTCCATATTTTAAGACAATTCCTTCTCGCGATCAAAACGTCTAAAACGTTGTCTTGGTAAATTTCGTTTCGTTTCCTTGGCAAACTCGTTCTCAGGATTCATGATAACGAGGCTAATACTTGAGTAGGGGCAGATCCAGGATCTTTATGGGGGTAGGGTGGTGTTGCTACCTTAGGGTTGCAGAATCAATGGAGCATGCCCCCAAAATATTTCAAACTGTTACCCCCAGAATTACTAGCGAAGCCACAAAGTAGAAATTACAATGAGGTACCTGCCCAGAGCGGTTTCCCTTATTTCTGCCTTAGTGTTGACAATCTTTATCAATTTTGAATGTTTTGCTTCTCCAAGAGGAGGAATGTCCAGGTACCCAATCCAACCCCGCCCCCCCCCCTCCCCCCCTTCCGTAAATCCGCCCCTGTTGGGTCAGTTCTTTGTAGGAGTCAACATGTTCCGTTTTTTTTTTTAATTTGAAAACCACAATCATTGCTTTCTCGTTCAGACCAGAAACTGCTCTAAGATACTTCACTGAGGTAATGCGACGATTTTTTCAGCAACAGCTTAAGTTTATTAAAGAAGTATGCAGACACTTTATCTGGAAAGAAATAAACAACGGAGTTAATGAGTGATTAATTTTGTGGCGCCCGAACGCATGAGTACCCTTAAGTCCTTATAGTGACACTGAATGAGTGCTTGTCTGACAATTTATGTGACACAATCAACGCTTGGTGCACAATTTGCCGCACGTACGTTAGAACCTCTGCACCTCGAGAGGCTATGAAAGCACCTTTCACGGTTTTGTTTATGTTTATACACTTTATTTGACTGGAGTATAATTGAAATAACTAAATTACGTTGTTAAAGCAACGGTAATTTAGGGGCACGCCTCCAGTGTAGTCGACATGGAACGTGCTACCCTCAAGGCATGGACATCAGTAAAGAATCGCCCTTTGTTGTCAGGATTATGGCTTTATAGACTTATCCACAGAAATACGCGCAGGACTCTTGCATCGCGGAAACCAATTCTTATAATAGTAGTAAAAACTGTGTTGTTTCTCAAATGCTCTTAGCTTTAAGGTACATGATCTGTAAAACAAACGCTGTTGCCAACGCAACCCGAACAGTCAGTAAACGAATGACCAATCAGCATTAATAAATTTAATAATCGTGTCCTTTGTTTAGGTAAGAAGTTAATAACGAGATTACGTGCAACTTGCTTCTGATCTCCCGCTGTGTTTAGAATTAAAGCATGTCTCTGAACGTTTTTTACAATTACTTACCTGTTTATAGAAAATGTTAGGTAATATCGATAATGGTATGTGATCGTATTAATCCTTTATCTTAATTAACAATGTGTCAACAATGATTACGTTGATCGATATCTCTCGGAGTGTTTGATAACAAAGTCTGCAACGAACGGCAATTCAGTCAATGCCTACTGTTAAGCTGATTATAAGATAGTTATTTTCAGTGGCATATTAGTAATTATCGGTTGCGCTCGATCTTATTTGGCAATTGTTTGGGGGAGGGGGTTGGGGAAGATAGGTTGATATCCGGGGATTGTGAACGATACGATACGATAACTTTATTTATGCACAGTATTTTTATCATTTGGATCCCGAGTTCCGGATCGAGTGATCTGGACTCTAGTCTGCGTTGCGTGCTTGGTTCTTTTTTGTCTCCTTTCCGTTGCAAAAGGGAGTGAGACAAATTCGTTTCTAAGTTGTTTTTTTATCATTATTAAGACACTTAAGTGCATCATCCGACAAGCAACAATGCAAATTCGTGCAGGTCGTTTTTTTTAGGGAGCCTGGTGAAATGCTGAAGAATGTAATGGCCGGGGGGGGGGGGGGAGGAGGGGCATTCAAACATTCCATCCATGTATGGTAGCAATTGGTTCATGCCAGTTGCTTTCTCGTTCAGACCGGAAACTGCTCTAAGATACTTTACTGAGTTAACGTGACGATTTTTTCAGCAACAGCTTAAGTCTATTAAAGTAGCATGCAGACACTTTATCTGCAAAAAAAAAATAACGGAGTTAATGAGTCATTAATTTTGTGGCGCCCGAACGCACGAGTACCCTTTAGTCCTTATTGTGACCCTGAATGAGTGTTTGTCTGACAATTTTGTGACACAATCAGCGCATGGTGCACAATTTGCCGCACGTACGTTAGAACCTCTGCACCTCAAGAGGCTATGGAAGCACCTTTCACGGTTTTGTTTATGTTACTTTACAGTATTTGGACTGGAGTATAACGGAAATAAGCAACGGTAATTTAGGGGCACGCCTCCTGTGTAGTTGACATGGTACGTGCTAGCCTCAAGGCATGGACATCAGTAAAGAATCACCCTTTGTTATCACAATTATGGCTTTATGATAGATTTATCTACAGAAACACGCGCACGACCGTCAGAAACAGGCAATTCACATAACAGAAGTAAAAACTGTGTTGTTTCTCAAATAATAACAGTAATAATAATAATAATAATAATAGTAATAATAATAATAATAATAATAATAATAATAATAATAATAATAATGCTTTATTCTGTCCTAAACGCTTAAAACACATTTACAGAGAAAATTTAAAAAGCTACAATAACTTAGGAAATGGATTTGTTTAAAGAGAATAAATGAACCTTGCGGTTTTCGATTTATTCCCCTGCCTTCAACGTGCAAAACACAATACGATCAAGGGAATGAAAGAGACAAGTAAATAAGGTGCAAACGCAGAGAGACAGACCGAACTATAATAATATGAGCAGTGCATGTTCAAATGTTCTTAGCTTGAAAGTACATGATCAGTAATGTAAGCGCGAGTGTTGCCAACGCAACCCGAACAATCAGTAAATGGATGATCAATCAACATTAATAAATTTTAATATTAATTAATAATAGTGAAAGTGTCCTTTGTTTAGGTAAGAAGTTAATAAACAGATTAGGTACAACTTGCTTCTGATCTCCCGCTGTGTTTAGAAATAAAGTACGCTTTTTGCGATTATTTACCTGTTTATAGAAAATGTTAGGTATTAGCGATAATGGTATGTGATTGTATCAATCTTTTATCGTAATTAAAAGTGTGTCAGCAATGATTACGTTGATCGATATCTCTCGGAGTGTTTGATGACAAAGTCTGTAACGAGCGGCAATTCAGTCTATACCTGCTGTTAAGCGGATTATAAGATAGTTTTTAGTCCGTGGCATTTTAGTAATTATCGGCTGCGCTCGATCTTATGCATGTGGGAATTGTTTGGGGGAGGGGGTGTGGAAGATAGGTTTTATATCCGGTAATTGTGAGCCATACGATACGATAACTTTATTTATGCACAGTATTTTTATCATTTGGATCCCGAGTTCCGGATCGAGTGATCTGCACTCTAGTCTGCGTTGTGTGCTTGGTTCTTTTTTTGTCTCCTTTCCGTTGCAAAAGGGAGTGAGACATTCTTAGGATGTATAATGCGTTTCTAAGTTGTTGTTTTTTTTATCATTATTAAGACACTTAGTGCATCACCCGACACACAACAATGCAAATTCGTGCAGGTCGGCTTTTTAGGGAGCCCGCGGTGAAATGCTGGAGAATGTAGTGGCGGGGAGGGGGGGAGAGCATTCAAACATTCCATCCATGTAGGGTAGCAACTGCTTCATGCCAGGGGTGTTAAGCAGCGACGCGTTTCTTCAGTTGAATTCGAGTATCTACATATCTACGTGTCACCTAACCTTCTTTCTTTCTTCACGAGGAAGATGACCCTGCCCAATCACTCTTTTTTGCATCTGCACTGTGACTAGCCTAGAAACCTGTCGCTTTCTCGTTTCATGTCGGTTTGAATTGAGACAACAATGATTATTTAGCAATGCAAGTAAAAAACATCGCTACAAACTTCATTGGAAATGCTTAATACGAAGCAAATAAGAGTCTAGGTGGGAATGTCTTCGTCTCGATCTTCAAATATCATGTTTGATCCTCAATCTTATTAAATACCCAAAATGACGCATGTAAGAACAGTAAAGTAAATGTCTCCGCGAAAAGTCTCTGTGTTGCCCAACTGCATATTACCCAAGCAATCACGTTTATTCGTAAAAGTCGGGATGTCTGAGATATGTAATTTTGACTGTATAGCCTCGTTGGTTACCTCTGAGACAAAGTTAAATCATCTCACTGAGATGAGGCACATAAATGGCAGATAAATCAAACCGCATTCACACCAAAGAAATCGTGATGTATGATCGGCAAACTCGCTTGTAGTATGGTTCTTTAAGTGATGGACAACTGTTCTCTCATCACAATATCGAAATAAAGTGCTGGGAATTGAAGAATCGATCATCAATGGATAACTGTCTTGATCTAAGCTGATTTATTAGTGTGTATAATACAATTCTTCACAAGACGAGTAGAGAGAACTTGAATGTTGAATTCGGATTTAATATGCTTCCCTGAGTCGGACTCGGTAGCAGAATTCCACTTGCAGTAGAACAAGGCGACAAGGTGGTATGGCTCTCAAAATGGCAACACCCAAATCTGGACAGAGGCTTAGGCGATCATTCAAAAGCGCCTCATTGTTTCGTGCATTTCCTTTATATTGAGAATTAGCGGTCTTTTATTATCATTACATAAATGCAGTCTAGATGACAAAGCCGATTATTTCCGGATATCTAATATTGGCGTTCATGGAATCAACGGCCCGCCTAGAGTATTGATCAAGAACAAATATAACATACTCTCATCGAAAATAGAGCTAAACCGCACTTAGAAGTCGGAAGCTGGCCTTGTCCAATTCACGGTAGCTTTGACACGTGTTTATCTAATAATAACTTTATATATACAAGTTTCATTGCTGAGAAAGTGTCTTACCTTTAGCTTGTTACGTAGTTTTCAGTCTTGAAGTATTCGTAAAGTAAGGAGAGCTCTCATTTAAGCAACATCGCTTGACGCTGCCTAAACAATGCGTGGCTTCCCACAAGTCCAATTCAAGTTGATTACGGTATGTATTATATTTTACCCTTTCAAGAAATCAAAAAAAAAACTAATTAGTTACGGGCTAATAGGCCCATTGAATTAACGGAAATGATGACTAGTTGTAGAGACACTAGCATACATGCCGCGCATTTTTTTGAAGTTGTAGATTGGTTAATCATTGATGCTCAAAAGGGACATTTCAACTTAGAAATCCTGAAACTGTAGCGACTTCATAGAGAGGCACTCGTAAGGGGCAGTTGATGTGCAGGTTATATAAACAGGTGTTGTCTTGCTCAATATTTACCACGTCTAAACACCCCTGGAGGTGAATTCATTAGAAGCTATAACTTACCACCAAAATATATTCTTCTGGATAATTGTAGTAATTGATTTCCCGAGCAAAGGCAATTTAAGTCATTTAGTGCAACATTCTTAGCGGTTCTTTACCTAATCGCACTAATTAAAAACTTGTGAACTGAAAAGATTGTATCAATCAGTTTCTCGTTTTGGAAACATTCATAAACGTTTAACTAGATTTTTAGTATACATATCATACTTGTTTTTTCAGTTAAGTGAGGTATTTACTGGGAAATTCACAATCCCGATTTTTCCGTTCTGTGGTGCAAGAATCTGAAACTGAACTGGACTACTTGAAACAGTCTAAATCTCTTGTGAGACCTGCGGAGTATTGCTTGGCATTCCATATTACCCATGAAACTAAACAAGTTAACTCTCTTTGAACTAGTGCTTTATAAATAACTATAATATTTGTCAAACGCTTTCTCGATATATGTTAAATCATCTTATATGAATAGAATATGGACATTACTTAATACATGTAGTGTCATTGATTTCGGTGAAGTTCAAAAACATTCCTAAACAGACTGCAGTAAACACGTAAATTGGCCATTTCCGAATTACCTTTAGCCTTTTTCTCAAAGCGAGTCTTGGTGCTCATCCTTTCATATGGAAATGAGATTTCATTCACATGCAAATTAAACTCATGTTCATTTGAATGGTTGTGCACCAGGCCTCGCTTTGAAAGTGAGGCTTTAGGTAACTCGGAAATGGTCTATTTTGTTTTTGATTTTGTCAGACCAGTCTCAATAGCCTGAGTGTCAGTTTAAAATAGATTAAAGACTAGTATATAATTTGAAAACGTGAAAGGACTGAAAAATTCCTTGTCAAGGTTGGATGGAATGTCATCTAATTAACCCTGAAACGTCCTTAAAATGTTTTTAAGTAGTTACCATTTCCAGTCCATTATGTTTTTATCATATCTGTCACAACTTAATGAACGTAAAAAAAATACAGACAACTGAGGGTGTTTTGCAATGAACAGTTCATCTTTTGTTTTTTATTTCTATTTGAAGCTCGCCATTTATGTTTAAATATGCCCCTAAAGTACTTGTTCATTGGACTATATAGACCCAAGTCTTCAATTTATCGGAGGTCATTCCGTTCTTTCAAAGTGGATTTAAAACAAAATTTCCCTAGCTACTGTCAGCCTGGGGTGTGTTCCTAGCATGTTAATCTCAGCCTAGGAAAAGGTTCCTCCAAAATAACGTGGAACAACTTACGCGCGAGAAGTACTCAATGTGCAGCTTACATGCAGCAGTCAATGTGCAGCTAACAGCATTTTTGCTCAACTGACATTTACTGCATTTAAATATGCTTGGAGGTGAATTCTTTAGACGCTATAAATTACAAATCTAAACACTTCTGGATAATTGTGGCAAATAACTGTAGAAAGTAATTTAGTGCCCTATTCTTAGCGATTCTTTATTTAACCTACACTAAGCAAAACCCTGTGGACTGAAAGTAATTCATCACTCAGTTTCTCATTTTGGAAAAAGGCCCAGTGAAATTTGTTTTATTCGCTGTAAATTAGAAGTTTAAGCATTTAAGCTGCTGGGCTCTCTATCTGCTCCACATCGAAAGCATTATATACTGATTCGTAGCTACTCCTGCGAATTAACTCGAGCTATTGTACAGTAGGTCAGATTCACTGTCTAACTACAGTAAATATATTTTTCCATATATGGAAACTCGTATAACAAAAGCTCCCAGTAGTTTTCCACAAGAGCTTGCACGTGATCATGGCGTGCTCTGCCCCGGGGCTCTACCCCATCTCACAATCACTTGTCAACCCAATGCCAAGGCATTTATGGCTAGTTAGAGCAGATGTATCAAGTCACTTCTGACCATGTCTCACGGCTAGTAGTGTACTAACAAACTACAGCAAATATATGTAAAAAAAATCTAGAAGTGTTTTCGACACTCAATTAAACATGTGTATGGAAATTCGTATAACGTTGCTTCCAGCGGTTTTCCATTCAGGCTTGCCTGTGATTACGGCACTCTACCCCTGTTTCAGTTGTAAACTATTCGTCAAGCTAAGTTGTTTTCTGCTTTCCCCCTCCCTAAACTGGAAGCTTTGTCCTCTCCCCTACCCTCCCCCTCTTCTACACAATGTTGTTGTAACTACCCTTAATCAGTGTAGATCACCGTTCAGTAATGTAGAACTTTTATCCGCACCTGAGTAGTTCTTAATTCTTATCGTTGGGTATGTATTTATTGTTGCTTGTAAATAAAGGTCTGGTGAGAGGGAAGTGCATCCTAGACCACACTTCGCCCCACCGGTAAGTGCTATGGCCACCCTCGGCGATTGGTCTGGATCTCTCCAAGATGGTGCCATCGTACCCGCTAAGGGCACTCCTCTTCTGGCCTCTCTCTTTCCTGCCACCAAAGTTTTGCCATCATCGCTGTTTTTGTGTTCACACCAGGGGCGGGGCGGGATCAATGCCTCTCCCCCTTTAATTGAAGTCAAGTTGCTAAGTTATAACTGCAAGAATTCAAACTTTGTATTGAAGCTTGTAAAAACGAGGCGAATTTTGATTCATTTGCATGTCATTGTAGCGGGGACCGTTTGCAAGAGTAATGCTCAGCATACAGCATTGAAAATTGAGATCATTTTGTCCCTGCTTCATAACGCGCGAATCAAACACGAGGAAGACTGTCGCTATGCCACTCTTCATGCATATCCCTGCATCATGTCCCCGCTTCGGGTCCCTGCTTCATGTCTCCGATTCATATCCCCGCTTCATATCACCGCTTCATGTCCCCTCATCAGGCCCCTGCTTCATGTTCCCACAACATGTCCCTGCTTCATATCCCCGCTCATGTCGTCGCTTCATATTCCTGCTTCATTTCCTCACTTCGTGTATTTTTAAGTTTCACTTTTATCCGCTTTTAAAGTACAGTGAAACCTGTATTAAGCGGACACCGTTGGGACCCTCACTAGTGTCCGCTTAATACAGGGTGTCCGCTCAAAACAGGTTCAGCAGTAATAGTTAATTATTAACCCTTTTGTAACACCGTGTAAGATCAAAGATTGCTCTTACCATAATGTCCAGACAGTCAATGCATGAATCTGGAATAATCTACTTAGCTTTAAAACGACAAAGCTCTTGAAGTTTCCTCTTATTGCAGGTTTTGTGCAACAAAATGGCGTAATATTGATGTCCGCGTCCGCTTAACAGAGGTGTCCGCTGAACGCAGGTTTATTTTACAGTAAATGTGGGAAGAAAGTTTAGGGACTCAAGCTGGTGTCCACTTAATAGAGGGTGTCCGCTTAATACGGGGTCCGCTTAATACAGGTTTGACTGTACTTTTTTGAACATTTTATTTAGTAGTCATAACTTGCCCAGGGTCGCTGTTGATACCAGCCAATGGCTGATGGAGCCACCGTGCCTAAATAAAGTTTGACTTGACTTGTCCCCTTATGTGTTTCAGGATTACGCGCCCTGGCCGTTGCCATATCCGGTCATATCCCTGCTTCATGTCCCTGTTTCATGTGCCCACTTCAAGTCCCGCTTCATGTTCCCGCAAAATGTCCCCGCATCATGTGCCCTTATGTATTGCAAGATTACGCGCCGTGGCCGTTGCCATATCCCTGCTTCATATTCCCGCAGTATGTCCCATTGACTGTTGCAAGATTACGCGTACACGCAGTAGCCGTGGATGATGGTTGAGTACTTCTTAAAGAATGTGGACCTCACTGGTTATACCGGAGCAAAAGAAATCAAAGAATAAATACACTAACAACAACAACTAAACTAGTCTTGGTTTATTGAAAGTAATGCTAACACAGAGCCTTTTTACATTGTATTAAATTTAAGTGGTATCATGTAAGACCTACGCTTCAGTATATATCAGTTTATTTTTGTCCTATTTACAATGCTGTACTAGAAATCTATCTTGGGCTTGTAGTGATGCGTCTTGAAGTATCTGAGAACCGAAAAAATGGTTCATGGTCTAACATTTTCTTTACTACAAAAGAGTACGGAAGAAGCAACACTCACCCCCTCCCCTCCCTTAGGAAAGGTAGACAGAACTAAGGGAAACGCATGCCAGCGCTCGAGTCTACAAATGTACGTTTCTTGTTCTCAGGTTTGCAAACATGTGGACTCAGTTTCCTTTCATATTTCGAGAGTACAGGAACCGTCCGACTGATAGGTCGAATTAATATCATAAAAGTTTGAAAACCTTGCTTCATAGAAAACTACTGATTGCATTTAAATTACATCTTTGACGCTTCTTGCTTTGCGCATGGCTCATCATTGCTCCTTTCGCCTTTGGCTGGCACGTCGACGTGGTGATGAAAGAGAGCTATGCAAAGGATTAAGTGACATGCCAATCCGGCTTTTCCTTAACCTAAAGTAACGCTTTATTACGGAAGCTGGTTGAAACGCTCGAAATGAACCATATCCTGGAGAATTCCTAGCGTCTTGCTTAAGCAAGCACAGTATCCACAGAAGGGTACAAGAGCTGCATCGAGGTCGTGCATCACGGGCGGAGTGGATGGCTAGCTACCCCCTCTTTTGAGGAACACAAAATAACACTGTTGTAAATATTATGGAAGAAATACTGGAAGGTACCTCATCGTAATTCCTACTTTTCCTTCAATCGTAATTCCTACTTTATGGTATTGCTATGCATTTCTGGTGTACCAGTTTTCAATTAGACTCCAATTCTCAAAATTGCCACATTTTGGGGGCATGCCCCAATTGATTTTGCAACCCGCCCCTCGAATAATTCTGTGTCCGCCCCTGTGCCCGCCCCTGTGCATGCGAGGTGTTTACCACAGCTGCTGATCTGTGGCAGTGTCAGGAAGCTTACAGCGTCACTTGGCACAGAAACGATTAGTGGAAGTGAAGCCGTCACTCTTCCACTGAATACGTTCATTGTTGTCCATAAGATACATTTTATTCAAGACCCTCTTAAAACCTACTTTCTTCTTTTTTCTCTCCTTGGCTTATTACTGCGTGACAGCCTAATTCATGCTTTTTCAGGTAACCGGCAATCTGTTCTTTGGACTCCAGATTGACTGGCTTTCAACCGACTACTTGGGTAAACGTCTGCGGTCCGCTACGCCCATAACTACCCCCTGAGCACATCGTTGCTCAGCAAAGAGGATGGCCGAAAGCCAAATCCTCGGAAACCGTTCCATCAACTGGACCTGTCTGTTCTTGGGATAAACTTTAAGCATCAAGCCTCCTACCAGTTCGCTAAAACATGGCGTCCACTGATTAACTTTTCTACGAAAGTTGCGAGAAACAATGTCTTTCGAAGACCAGTTAATGTAATCTATTCATGCTACCATGAAAACGTCCAGTAGAACGCACTTTCAGATGCCATATGTCCCAAAGAAGTAAGCAATAAATGCCATATACGTGAGAGGAAAGAAAACTCGAGAGGACATCTCTATGAAATAGCTCAGGTCGTTCTTGGCCAAATAACTCTTGAAACTGGTGTAGTAGTTTTGGATCTTGGTCCTTCCTGGTTCGAAACATGGAGGACATTTTTTTTTCTCTTCAACGTCTCTCGGAACTGTCCATGGGCTTTTAGTTGTTTGAGTTTCAGAAAGAGGGCTGTTCAATTCTTCTGTAAAGACCTGTAAAATTAAATCGACACAAAAAGCAATCGTTAAGTCTTGATAGAATTAAAACGCAAGAAGGTAAAAAGCTTGGAGTAATGTTGTAAGTTACTACCACGCACTTTTACAAACCTTTGAATCTAACATAACTGAAGTTGGATCACATATTAACTAGAGTAAACGTTATATATCTCTACATAACAAGGAAAGATGATTAATCTTTGATTGAAGGTGTAATCTCTAGCTGAGTATGACGTCATTAGGGTGATTTCGTACCTCAGCAACAGGATTTGTTTGTGAGCCGTTTTCTTGCACAGCTTCTAACTTGTGGGCCTGAAAAATTCCAGTCTAGTCAAATGAGAAAAATCCTTTATTTAATTACTGCGCCTTTCAATAACATGCGGACTCAAAGTTCAACCGATAAATGCGTTTTTCGCTGCCGTCAATCAAATGTTCGGCGGCTCCTCCCAGCTCCCGACTATGCTGTCTGAACTGTGCTCAACGATTCGATTTAATTACCGCGCGCTCGGCAGTAGTCGGAAGCTAGGAGGAGCCGCCGAACATTTGATTGACGGTAGCGAAAAACGCATTTGTCGGTTGAGCTTTGGATTTTAGAGTCCGCATGTTATTGAAAGTCGCAGTAACTGCCAGGTTGTTAAACTACATATTTATAATAAATGGTTTATGGGACGAGAAGTATATAGCATAAAGTAAATTACGAATGTCGAGGCAAAATGAAAATTAATCAGAATGTTATTGACTCTGTAGTTATTTCAGTAGTCACCTCCTCTTCCTGTTTTAAATAAGTTAAACTCAAAATAAGCATTTGGAGGAAATGAAGCTTTTTTGTTTTTGTTGTTCAAGGCTATTGGAAAGCCATTTCAGGTCAAGGATAATTAGTCCTAAAAGTCTATACGTAAAAAATGGGGGTCACCGAGCTCGCTTTTGTGCTAGCAGGTCATATGGTTACTATGGTGTTTAACAATGATTTGGGAGTTTTTTTAATACCATGATTGTTGTATCAACTCATAAAGAATGGTTATAATTGCCCATCAAAATCTAAGTCTTGGAAAGAGCTGGAAACTGTTGACAGCCACCTTAATTTATGATCAGGTGAATTATTACCAGTTAAATCTAAACGTTGTATTTAGCAGGTCATACGGTTGCTATGGTATCCCATTGTCTCACGAAAATGGTAACAACGTGTTTAACAATGACTCGGGATTTTTTTTATACCATGATTGTAGTATCAACTGAAAAAGAGTGGTTATAATGACCCATCAAAATCTAAGTCTTGGAAAGTGCTGGAAACTGTTGCCAGCTACCTTAATTTAGAGATGAGGTAAATGTCATTTTCTTACCTCCTCAGCACAGACGACGCGCTTACGGAAGAACGTTCGTCCACCAGTGATGCTTTCAACCTTGCCATTTTCCGTCTTAAAAATCCTTCTTTTGTAGTTGTACACAATGACGCTCTCTAACAATGCCATGAACGTAAAAGCAAACGAAACAATCAGAAATAGGTCAGCGGCCTTCACGTAGCTGACTCGGGGCATGGAATCATTGGTGTACTGAAGGAGGAAGACTTCTGTTAGAAGAGTTGTGATACCCAAGGCACCTCGGTCACCAATCTCGCTCCGATCCATCCAAAATGGCAGCCACGACACCACCGTGCAAAGGATGCAGGGAAAGAAGATACGGATGACGTAATGACCGATCCTTCTTCTCACGAAGAAGGAGACGTCAAGGTAATCAAACCAACCTGGAATGTTGAGAATGTTATGAATACGTTAGAAATGGGTACGTATACAACAGAACCAAGGGGGTACTCCCAGATGAATTGGGTGGGTGTGTGAGGAATGCTTCCCAAAACCCTTGCCCTGGTTAAGACTGAAATCTGATTTTCCCAACCTATGACCTAACCAAAAATTCGATATCCTATTTATGACCTGACCATTAAATCAATACCCTGTTTCAGGTCTGCCTTAAAATTAGTTCCTTGGTTCAAACCAATGTTAAAAGCAATGTTTATATGCTTTTCTTAGTTAGGATAAAGTTCTTCTTGGGAAAACATACGCAATTCAAGACTAGAGTGCAAAAACCATACCCTATTTATTTGAGAGTAAACTGTACACTTTGAATGTGGACACCTCATAGTTGTTGTCGATGTTTATGTATGTTTTTCGATATCAATTGAGTAATGCAATGTTTTGCCAAGTAGAAGTATATGTAGTTCCTGCTACACGTACTGGAACCGAGCCTTACGCCCACCCCTTTCATACAGCCGGTCACCTCCTTATTAGGACCACTTTATTCTGGCCCAAACAAAAGCTTAATCAGTCATTGGCCAGATTTATGTGGCACGTAAATGGCCAGTTTAGGGTCATTAACAGGATTTCACTGTTTCACTGATGTATTGATCCAAAATAAATGCTTTAAAGCTCTCTCCATATTTCAGTCTAACATTTGTATTACCAGGCTTCGTGGAAGAGATTGAATCAAAGAGTGTGTAAAACATAGTCAATGATGTTCAGAGACGGACTGAGACATGCAACAAACAATCAAACAAATAAAAACAAACAAACAAACGGGGTGCTTGTACTATTCGCTGGTACCCAACTGATGAGTGCATCCTTGGTGAAGAGAGGTTGTGTGAGAGTGAACGGTCTTACCCAAAGGGACAACAAATTGGCCCCGGCCCAAACCCATAGTTCTCGAGTCTAACATCTTTGTGCTGGTACAATTGCTAACTTCAGGACCTAATAATACTGACCTATCATGTATTTTACTTTGTCGCTACTGAGCGTTTGATTCATGATATAGAATTCCGCCATGTCCGTGCTGTATAACGATACATCGATCCACTTGTACCTAATCTGTGTGATGTCGAAACCATCTGCAAACAACACATATATATCTAAGTCATTTTCCTTTACTGAGTAATGAATGCAATTATGAAACAATTAAGTTTAAGTTCAAGAAAGTTAAAATTTTCACAGAGAAAACAGAATGAGACGCAACCACTGAGATGGATTCCCAGTTATCTTGGGAACCCATCTTAATGTAGCCTCTTAAAGTCTCCCCCTTTCAATAGTTATTTATCTTGCCAGAATGAAAAGCATTTTGGGCGTGTCTGATTACTTTAGTAAGATGAAACGGATTTTATTATGAATCTAAGGGCAATTGCTCCACCTAGATACCAAATAGGGTCGATTTTGATTTCTCCCTTCTCTGTAGTCCTTTTTTAAACAACATATGGTAATGAAGCTTTCTTGGACATAATGTGTGATTATCATTTTACAATCAAGCAAAAAAACTATTTTGTTACTCACAGCTCAGGACTCTGAAGAAGAATAGTTGAACATCCATAGGGTAGTTTCTGAAATCCATCAGATTCATGGCATTGACAGTCACCCTGAAAAACAAATACTACTATAGTCAGCGGGACATGAAGCTCAGTGATCAGAAAGTTTGGCCGGTTTAAAACCTGGGGTACTTACATGAAACGGTAGATCGTCCCTTTTAGTGTGGCCTTGTGAAATATTGTCTTTTACTAATTTGAATTTAATTTATGATAGAATGAAAATCAATTTTTTTAAAAAAATTATGTTATGCAGCAACCTTTTATCACGATTTGCAACGCTGAATGGTATGAAGATCACAGTTAGTATTGTCACGTGAAACTGTAATTTTGATGATGATTTGTGAAGAAAACGCTTCAAATAACAGGATCCATTATAAATCTACACCAGAAATGACTAACAATGGCGAGGAAGATAATAAACTACCGCTAATATGGACAAATTTTAAGACACTAGTGTCACATTTCCAATTTTCTATATCGATTCTTTCAGCATGTTCCGAAGCGGTCTTGTTGCAGTGGAATTACGTTACGGTCCGTAAGCAATTAGCTTGTATTAGTTTATTCTTGTATTTTAAACTGCGTTGCAAAACAAGTCACAAAAACCCACATCCTCTACTAAACCCATAGACCTTAACACTGTTTTGGAAGCAATCTTGAAAAGTACGTAAACGCGTCAGAAATTACAATGTTTGTATGGAAAATTCGGGACCATTTATGAATAGCAAATTAAGTCCAGATGCTGGCCAAAGAATTGCGTTAACCAAATCTAAGGGATGTGGCCGTGCTGTACTATTTTTTCGGACGTGTTTTGCCCCATCTAGATCTTCAAATAAATAAATAAATTACAATATTAAGAGAGGAAACG
This sequence comes from Micromussa lordhowensis, assembly GCA_964020085.1. NCBI lineage: Eukaryota > Metazoa > Cnidaria > Anthozoa > Scleractinia > Lobophylliidae > Micromussa > Micromussa lordhowensis. The sequence goes on from OZ026608.1 coordinate 16,955,922, forward strand.
ACATCCATGGCCTTAGCTTGTTTTGATGTGGGACCTCAATCCTGGCCAATTGAAAGTTGGGATGTTGGATTTTGTGGAGAGGGAAAAACGGAGCAAGGCGAGAACAACAACAAACTCAACCCACATATTGCACTGGGTCGGAATCAAACCTTGGCTGCAATGGTGAGAGGCGCGCGCTCTCACTACTACGCCATCCCTGCTCCAGGGAAATCGTGAAAGGGTCCATGCAAAAAGATGAATCGAACCTCGTTGTTACCTGACTGAGTAAAACACATTTCCGTCTCCAAACACAATCACTGTTTTGGTGTCATCGTGGACGGTCGTTTTCTTGGCATTTTCAATGTACGTATCAGGAAACCATAACTTGTCGAGGACATCTCCTTGAAGGATCAAAGTCCAACTCTTGTTGCCATAACTCAGTCTGGGATCCTTCCAGAACTGCCGCATATAGATGTCACCCTTAAATTCCTGTGTTCAAACAGAAGATGCTCCCGTAAGCTAGCTGCCATTTGCAGTTCGTTTTTCTAAGCACTCTTAAGAAGGGCAAGTGAAGAATTTGGAATTTATCACTGGTTTGAAGTTGATAAAGACAAATAAAGCGCTGTAAGGAGTTTTGAAGCTGAGGATTCGAGAGTAAAGGCTTAGCCCTTAGTCAGACCAAAGTGGAAAAGAATGGCTAACGTTCGACGTTCGAAATGTCAGCTTTAAAAATTCGCTACGCCCATATGGTCCCGAACACTCTAGCAGTAGTAAAAATAAGTGTACTGTTATTTACCTGTGTCTTTTTGAGTCGTTTAAAAGGGATTTGAATGAGGCGAAGGCGGTCTACCTGATTTCCGAATATAACTGGCTCGTCTGCCGCTTTGGAGTTAATAGTTAACGACGGAAATTGAAACTTGAGACATAATCCAAGCGTCATGATTACAAAGCGGCAGACGACATAGTATTTGCTTCATTCGAATCCCCTCTAAACGACTCAAAGAGTCACAGGAACACAGGTAAATAACGGTACATTTATTTTTACTACTGATAGAGTGCTCGGGTATGCTGTGCTGCGGCGGACCAGTAGCTTACCTTAATCAACTTCAAGTTGAGAGGGTGGTTTTCATTTGAATATCGAATCATGAGGTGCCATGAGCCTCTCTGTCACAACGAGTATGTCTTCGTGTTAAACCATTCATATGGAAATGTATTCCCCTACGAGTCCATTTTTGTGCACGCAAATCAAACTCATTTTCATATAAAAGGTTTTTGCACCAAGACTCGTTTTGAAACAGAGGCATAAGGTAACTGTGAAATGGCCTATTGACAAAAAGACGTCAGTGTTTCATGCGTCTGTCCTGTTCTTGATCATAAATTTCGTCATAATACTGGCAATGCTGTGGATCCGTAGACTACTTTACAATGTGATGACGAAATTCCTTGTTAACTGACAGGACAGACGCATGAGAAACTGACTTCGATTTATTTTTTGACAATGAAGAAAGGCAAAAGGAAGATAATTAAGGTCGATCAAAACAGTTCCCAGCAGTTAGATTTTGATGCCGTTCTTAAATTATAAGAGTAATACGACACTCGATTGAAAACTGATCTAAATAGCTGAGTAATTGCCAGTTAAGGTCGATAATAAACCCACTTTTGTCAGATACCAATAAAGCTTGTTAGTTATCTTTAGATGAGAAAGTATTAGGACATTAGCTAATCAATAAAATCTGGTTACCATGTTTTCTTCCACCACATGACTTATGGAGAGGAAACCCAGCGAGACATATATGCGAACAGGCTCTCTACCTAGAAATAAAAATAATATTCGCTGATCATCTTAGATAAATAATAATCGCTATTATACATATTCAAAGACTCTGGAGTGACAAGATCAAGACGACAAACCGCAGATAAACTATACTCGATCTATCGCAGATCTGGGCCGGCATAGGAAGGCGCTTATCTCCCCTTTCTGTAGCATGAAACGACTTGGAGTATTTCTATTTACCCCTGGAAGGGATACTAGTCCATCGCAGGGTTACCCCCAGCATTAAATTCACTTGTACTCATTATAACACGTGGGTAGAGAGAGGCACTGGCCAGGGTTCGAATCCGGACCGCTCGATCCGGAAGCGAGTGCACTTGCCCTAAGGCCGTCGCGCCTCCACAGTAGGAAAGCTCGAGAAAATTAAGGGAGCTATTTCGTGTTACAGTGGGTAGTTTGTCTTAAAATATACTGGTCATAATGAAACAAAAACGAACAAGAATTGGTATGATTGAGAAAGACTAAAAATACAATCTTGAACACATTTAAAAGCTACATTTTAGAAGGTCTTACCTCCATATAGAGGCCTAAGTCTTTTGTCGTAGTTTAAAAACATTTTATCCAGTATGGCTGTTGCATTTGGGGGTTCGTTCAGAGGAGGCAACGTCCCTCCCGTTATGTCAACTTCTCCAGCACTGCTAATCAAGATAAAAAAATCATTGGCAATTTCATGAATTGACAATCAGATGACCAAAGAGTTACAAGCTAAGTGAAAATTTGTGAAGACAGCAAACAATCCACACACTAAAACATCTGTCAAAGAGAGTAATAGGGGGAATGTATCAATCTTACTTTTAGCCCTAATTTTGCCCAAATCATAATAGCCCATTTTCGAGTTGACCTAAGCCTCTCTATGAAAGCGAGGCCTGGAACACAACCATTCATGAGTTTAATCTGCATGTGAATGAAATCTCATTTTTATATGAAAGGATGGGCACCAAGACTCGCTTTGAGAACGAGGCTAAAGGTAATTCGGATCTGGCTTATCTCATTCCTACAATTTATTAATTTCTGATTCTTAGTCCCAGTTACACACACCAACTAGCCATGTCCTAAATAAACAAGGGACTGGCCATGGATATGCATCTTTAAAATCGATCAATTTGAAAAACTGAGTCTAGTACCTAACAGAGCATCTAAAAGCTAGTAAACGTGTCCCCGCAAACCATACAAAGCTCTCTTGAATAATTCACAACTTTTCAAAAGTGTACTACATCTTTGTGTTTGAACCAAACACATCGACAGTTGGTTAACTTACTAACTTTTAGATGCTCCCTTAGGCACCAGGCTCAGTTTTTCAAATAATCGATTTCAAATATTCGTACCCGGCCCCTTGATCGTTTAGAACATGGCTTATTTTTCCCAGTAAAACAATAGGTAAATCCTCGTGCACATTTTATCCCTTCAGACCCCTACACTCTAATATAAATGCAAATTAACAATTGGTTCATGCTTTAGCGTACACTATCGAGTTATGGAGCACGCGGGAAGTTTGGAGAGCACGAAAGAAGCGTAAGAGTTGCCCGAGGCGATAGCCGAGGGCAACTCTAACTTCTTGAGTGCTCTCCAAACTTCCCACGTGCTCCATAACTCGATAGTGCACAGCTAAAAGCATGAACCAATTGTTTTATAACATAGCCGGTGGAATTGTGCATCAAATCCGACGCAAAAAACGGACAGTGAAGCGAATCGTGACGGCGCTGATACCGAGTCTCCTTTTCCGTTGTTTTTCTCTTTTTCTTCCTCATTTAAGAACTCTAGCCCAAGAGAAAAGGTCGCAAAATTGTCTTCGTTTTTTGGGACTGGTGGGCTGAGTCTCTTTTTGTATCCATCATTGTCGCGAAATATAATATTTTCCCCCGCGCTCACAATGGCCGCTCGCGCGAAAAAACAACAATTCTGGCGAAGCGATTTGCTCAATTTATCAGCGTGCACTATAGGGATTTTGAGCACGCTTACGTATACTGAATTTGATTGCGCGGCTCTGCTAGCTATGTTATAATGTGGTTAAGGGACTGTAAACGAAAATGCTGCTAGCATACCTAGGATTTTGTAAGCATCTAATCAGCCAAAAATAGAAATTGGATAGCAATTAAGCAAAGGCTGATTAGACTATGTAGAAAGCATAATGCAACAACGACGTGATAGACCAGTCCAAACTGAAATTCAAGATACAACTGTGGACAGCTGCTTAGATCTGGCTGGTTCTCATAATTCGTGTTACTCACATGCTTCAAACAGTGGATGGATTGTTCCTTGGCGCGTTTTCACAGTCTGTTCACAACGTTATTCAAATGAGTTGTGCGTGGGTTACAAGGCAGATTGGCTAGATATTCTTTTAAGTTTGTAATTTCTTCTTTTACTTAACATGCAGATGCAAAGTACTTTTAGCCTTACTGAACATTAGTGCAATTTTTGAATAATTTAGAGCCATACAAAAGCGAAACATCAAGTTTCAAAAACAGAGTGTGCAATACTGAGCCAAATAAACATTCTTTTTTAAAAAAAACACGATTTATTAAAAAAAAACGTAGATTTTGCAAATTAACCCGTTGATGAATACGGCAAATTGGTTATACTGACTTAGGTTCTACCTCGGGGTTATATAATTATATGCTTTTTCATTTACCCCCAAGCAGTATGGCCAAATAAACCTTGAACGATTGCATCGCACTATCCATTCTGATTGTAATGTGAGACATTGTTGGCAAACTGAACCAAAATTTAAAAAGTAATTTATTTACCCACTGAACAAAATGTATATTAGTCTGGCGTTTTGGCAAGCATTAATATTTTAAAAGTTTTATAGAAGTATCTCGCCACCTGGTAAAGTTTCAATAGAAAACGTCTAGATTTCGTCTACTGAAAATACGTGCAAGGGTTTACTGCTGTTTCTGAACTGTAAATATTATAAGTCTGACTGAAACCGCAAGATTACTCTGAGACTTCTTTCAGGAAGTTTATAACTACCTATATATGGGGTCTTTAAAAATATCACGTTTTCAACCACAGGAGATTAAATTTGAAGAATTCTTAGACATTATGCATCAAGATGGCTCTAGTCTAATTTTGACGAGTAATAACTGCCGTAAATTAGAGTGGAATCACGATTTCTCGAACCCTCATTTTTTCAAACCTCCCGATAACTCGAACCAAAAGTCGTTCCCTCTCCTCAGTCAAACAGTGCAATTTTACCCCCGATTTCTCGAACGCTCCGATTTCTGGAACCAATTTGCGTCTCCCCTGGAGGTTCGAGAAATCGGGATTCCACTGTAATAACTGCCCTAAATTATTGTTAATCCTAAGTTGAGTCTATTGGATTTCGCCTTTCGCTTTCGCTTTGAGTTACGTACGTTTTTGCTATATCTACTTGAAGAACATCATGTTGTTATTGCTAACGCATCCAAACTTGTAAACAAAGGGTATTTAAGGCGAAAGTTACTTTTCCTTACGACAGGTCTTCACTGAACACGTAAGGCAACAAGGAGGAAACTGAAATTGTTAAATCAGTGTTTCCAGCGTCTGAATTCAGTTTTTTTGTAACTAATTTCCTGTTCGGTATCTCTTCATCAACAACTAATTAAGTTCATGCAAATATTTTACACTTCCAACTGAGTTGGGTCAACTCGTCAGTAATTAAGCCAAAGATTTGCTTATTTGGTCGCAATTCTTTCGTTGAAATTTTCATACTGAAAATTTGGTGGTAGATAGGATTTTTTGCAACTTTTGATTACACCCGTGAGCTTGACAATTAAAAGTTCTGTAAAAATATTGTAAAAGAATAGCTCACTGAAAGTAAAGTTGTTGATTGGAGGAGCTTAAGCAACATTCAGCTTTTCGTTTGAATTGATCACTTGTACGCTTTAAGCCAAGGACAAATTGGAAACTACTTCCAAAACTTTGAAAATACATATTACTGCAATTGTGGTTAATTTGTCCGGAGACAGTTTCGGCTGCCCAGAACTGAGACAATGTTTGCAAAAAGTAAAATGACCAATGATGTGTCTCGCCAAATGGCGGAGAGAAATTGTTTTTGAGACACTTACCAACGAGAATTATCGTATTCAGCTCTTGCCAGCTGCAACTTTTTTTCTAAGAATAAAGAGAAAGGGTCTGCTTTGCCTAAAAGGACTAAAAGCTATTGAAATTTTATATGTTTTAAACATCGGCTTGTTTGTACAAAAAGCCGATTATTTTTTTCCGTGCAATTTGATGAATCGCCTACATTCATTCCATTCCTTCCATGTGGTTTTTATCGCTAAGATTATGCCATCGCCAAATTCGATTTCCAAATGGATGTTTTAAGTCAATCTGTCGTTGCATGGAGACCCTAAGTTATAAGAGTTTCCTTCTCCTCTTCTTTACCACTTGAATGGTGCAAATTATTCTCTATTTTGTAAAACTAAAGGGAGAAAAGAGGCACAGTTTTTTGAGTCATTTCTTTGTTCTTAAGCCAAACCTCTGCCAAAGCCACCCTTTCTCTGAAATTTCCTTTGTTAATTGTATTTTAACCGCTACTCAAGGCCAGTAAACATTTCAAGGCTAATGAGTTTGAAGACGCATCAAATTTGATCGACACTGTCGGTAAGGCGAGTGAAACAAAGTTTGAAGCCATTATATCGTTGCGGATTCTGAAGTTCTCACGGGAGTTCTAGCTTGAAAGGAAGGCAGATGGTCCCGTATGCAGACGAAGTCTGATAACAACTCTGCATTTCTCCAATTTTTACTGACTACTAGGAAAAATAAGTCGCCTTAAGACTTTTAACAGCACAGTTAAGATCTTAATTTTCCCTGATTTCTTTTTAACTTAAGCCTGTGGAGTTGAGAATTTAGACCAGAAAACACTCAGTTCGTATTGAAGGATTTGTTTTAGTTATGCAACGCGGTTTGTTTGGCTCCGTCTCTTACCTTGTAGAATCATCCGTTTCAGAAGCAGTGACAAGACTAGCCAATATGCCCACGCAAACCAGTTGAATTCCAAACTTCTTTAAGATATACATCCCTTCGACTTAAGTGTTTAAACAAACCTTCAGTCAGATAACATGAAATACTAGTTATATCTTGCACGGTCGTGATGATGAAAACCGCCGAGTTAAATGGTTGAGTCATAAATAATGCAAGGGATGTTTTACCCTACTAAGGATTTGTTTTCTGCTGAAGCATCATAAATTATTCTGCCACGGATTTTCGGAAAGGAGATCGTTATTTGAGTCATAAATGAACACTAATAGCTCCAGTAAATGCATTTCTAGGTAAAATTGCTTTTTTAAGGTGAGTAATTAGTGTCTACAACGTTACGACTTAAATTAGGGAAACTTTCGCTCCTAAGAAATATTATTAGTATAATTTTTTAATTTATCCAATATTCTTTCATGAATATGGACACCGGACGATAATCTCCATATCTCCCAACCCGCTTGTACTAGAAAAACCACAGACGAAACCGTTTTGCATTTTTGTTAGCTGTTAAGTCAAAAATACGAGAAACAAATCTGGTAACAAACTGGCAATAATAAAAAATATAGCATGGCATATCAAATACAGTATAAGTGACAGTATCGTAACACTTAAAATTAGTATGCGACTTCCGTAAGAATATAATCAAGTGTCGTGTGAAAAGGGATAATTCGCGGAAGAAAGTAATTGGAATCAAATTGTGCGGTTTTTTTTTTTACCGAGTTTATAAAACAGAAATAAGGCACTCAGCGTGCGTAGTTACTTTAGGTTCACATGGAACTCAGAAATCCACATCGACATAATGATTAAAAAACGGCAAGCATTATTAGGAGTACTGCACAAAGAAATCATTACGCACGGAAAATTGAAATTGCATGCATGTCTTGCGTGACTGTTTTATTTACGGAAAATCCTAATGGCAATTGGATTACGTGGCCTTCACCAAATTATTGGAATACAACCCCGGCTTCTTGTTTACTTTAGTTTTATTCTCTTTTTCGTGCGAATGACTACGTAACTGTACCGAAAATATTAAAATTGGCGAGTCGTTAACCACACATCCCACGACCAATGTAATGGCTGGTCAATATACAAATATGTTGTTTAATTTTTAACGGGATTCGATCTTCAATAGATCTCTCTAGTTTCAATGTTTATCGATTTAGTCGAGAACATACGATGACTTGGGAGTTGTTTCTTAAAAACGTGACCATTGTTATGCGTGCATAAGAGATAAAATATAAATAGAGAACGTCACGTGATCTAAGGAGTGCAAATTGACATACAGAGCTAACGAGGTCTTAAACGAAGTTAAAGCGAAGGTTATCTTTGACTTAAAAACCAGGTGGGCCAAACATTTCTACACTAGTTACACTAGCTACACAGTTGTTTGGCTGCCATTGCATGGTGTACCTTTCACTCCGTGTTATATTGAGATGAGACATGAAAAGGAGAAATCCTTTTTTGGTATACGTTCGCACGATCTTTACAGAGTGAGAGCATCGGGTAAAATGGTCAAGTTGGAACAAATGGTAGAATTTGCTTTGGTTGCGGTAACTTGCCTTTCTCTTTCAATCACATATTATTCTTTCCTACACTTGATACAAGCATTTAGCATTTATTTATGAAGCCCTGCTTACTCATTTCATGTTATCACATCATGAATATCCGTCTGTATAAACGGAAAATATATAGGGCCGTATCATTGCCAGGATCACGATAACCCACTAGAGATGGGCCGGTCTTGATGTGGGTGCTGTAATCTCTGTAATCATTGAGTTTAATTTTCGGCGATTTCTCGATTTCCCGTCTTTCAGTTAAAATTTCAGCCCATTTCTTATGACGCTATCTGAGTAATTATAAATTTTGCAGATCTCATGTCGTAGCTGTTAGTCAAAACATACGCCATCTCACTCATCCGTTGAACCCATTCCAACTTAATACTGATTGATGTTAATCAATCCAAACTTCCTACTCCTTATATTCCAAGAAACAATTTACCAAGGTGGTTGATATTTGCGGAAATCAAAGAAAAGGACAAGCGTTTCTTAGCACAATTTCTTATCACCAACCATAGAGAACGCACGGGTTGCTTTGGTAAAAAAAAATACCCCGGATGGCATGCAGGAGGTTTTATGTTTGGACTTATGTCAGAGATTGATCACGTAACAACCTGCAAAAAAATAATTTATTTTCAAATACTGAAATATTTCAGAGCATCGGCGAAGACACTCTGGCATCACGTTTAGATTTATGTAGTGATAAAAGAAGTAAAAGATAATGATAGTGGAAGATATTCGTTTGATATGATGTAAACTTGAATTGAAATGTCTTCTTAATCTTCCCTCTGACTTGCTCATATCAGCCAAATTAAACGCATACGATGACTCTTTCCATAAATAGTTAGAATCTCATGCAGTTAACTTTCAGCTGCAACATTATATTACTAACACCGGTGTCTATGACAAGTTTTGCGTGGTCAAATTGGGGCGTGTTTCTAACACACACGGAATATCTAGCCAGATGGCGAAATGAATCTAAGGTTAGCCTAAATAGCCCCAATGTTAGCCTAAATATCGCTAACTCGACACTGGTAAGCTCTCAATAATTGAAAAGGGTAGTCCTTACAGACACCCGATCCCTCACTGATTCTTACCACAAGTGTCATATCGACATCTCGTTTTGCAAATACGCCCGTCAGTTTCCCAGTTAAAAGTTGAAATCATGGTGCTATCGAAAGATAAATCAAAAATGCAAATTCATCATGCAGACGGTTCCAGAACACTCACCTGGTGTTCCAAACACATGCGTAGATATAGTTAGAAAAGCTTATTATAGTTTTAGGAAATAGTCAATGAAAATACGCGGACTGGATGGTTTGAAATCGTGTTTCTAGAACTCGATAGAAGAACAAAACTAGTACGAGCTGTCGACTTAATGATGGCGCGAGCAAAGCGAATTTACATTTTGATGATCAAAGTAAACCATTTGTTTTCTCTTTTTCGTCGAGGAATCTTCTAAAAGAAAAATAAAACATGTTCTCCGGGTTTCTATTAAGCTATAGGTTTCTATTAAGCTATAGAAACACTCGTCACTCGTGGAAGTTTGGGAGAACTCGAAAAAGCTGTGGAAACACTGGTCAGTCGGCTCCTGTTCTCACAGCATTCCTCGTTCTCCCAAACCTCCCCTCTAGGTATTTCTCTAACTCGATAGAAACACGTAGCACGTTTTCTATTTCCTAAGTAAGACACAACATTTGATTCAACCAATGGACATTATGTTTACATTAACTTGTTTAACCATCAGTGTTTTAGTAATTTGAACAGAGCAGAAATATGTACGTTGTTTACAAATGTCTATTATTACAGTCTTGCCAAGTAACAATAAATATCATCAGTTAATCGTGAATAATTTATTACGATATGCTATAACGTTCAAACTTACGTTAGTGTATTCAAAAGGATGTCAAAGAAAATATAATGTATAAAGAAGACAGGATAAACTGACTTGAGATTTTACAATTTAAGGGCCACTAAAATAATGATGCTCATGGAAAACTAACTTGTCGACTGCAAGGTAAAGATAAGTGAAGTTAAAACGAAACTAACGAAGTTCAAAACTGCACATCAGTTTTATAATTGGATCGATATCCCAGCAAACTTGTTAGGAATCTTATTAATTTTTAAGTTCTTTCTTAGATCAAGGATACCACAAATTTGATATCTTTAGTTTACTTTCTATCAATATTTATAAATCTTATTCTTGCATGTACAATTTAGATCACACATTATCTATTTGTAATTCTCCTCTATGTATTTTATAGTATTACTCCTTCGTGTTGGTATTTATAGCTTATGCGTTATTTGTTGTAGTAAGTCCACATCAACCCTTTGTCAGCCCCTGTTTCAAACCTACTTTACCAAATATAGTATGCATGTGAATGAGTACAGCTTTAGCTTCAATATGTCATAAATTTGTGGCTCGTCCGAGCACACCTTTTGATGAGTTTTGGTCTGTTCCGTATCAGTTGATTTTAAAGTCATTTTTATCACTGCTGAATTTCAAGACCTTTGTAACATCTTACCTCTCACTATTGGTGCCACCACTTCCACTGAGAATCGCCGTCAACCAAGCTAGTAGAACAACAGTAGTATTAATAGGAAATATGATCATTTCTTGGCTTATTTTCCTGTAGCTGCTCGTAAGAGAACTTCTCACCGCAATTAAATATTAAGACTGAACTCAGTAAGAGACAAGTTTCCGGTTAATTATAGTCGTCGACAAGAAGATCAAGTCGATCGATTGGGTCATCTAATCACCCACAAGCGAATGTAGCGAGTCAGGCATTGGCTCGTAAGACAAAGTTCACAACAATGCTCCCTCTGTGAGAATTCTCTATTGTCTTCTGGACTATTTTGTATGTTTTTTATACAATAAATCTTAGATGTTTATCATTCGGATATCACTGTGGAGTTAATACTCGACAAATTATTGTTTCTCATTAATGATCACAAATCTCCCTTTCTTTACCTTTTTTGCAAATTTTATTAATGCACTTTTTAAAGTTATCGATGACATTACGATTCAATCATTGGTTTTTCTTCGGATACGTTTTTTCTTGCTCAAATTAACCTTGTTTGCTTATTTATGTCAATTCTACAGTATCCAGAATATAGGTGAAACACTTCAGTGAAATATTGACTGAAGCTGCTAACAATTCCTCTCATTACGTTTTGTCGGTATAAGGTGGTTTCTAAGATTTATGCTTCTCAACCGTGGGGAGAATCGTAATAGTGAAGGTAGCAGTTGATATACATTTTTTTGCAAAAGCAACCTGCAGTAAACCCATTTTATCCAAGATCTGAGGCAAAGGAGCAACATGAAACTAAATCTACGTGCAGGTTAACTGGGCAGGAACTTTTCGACAGGAAATAAGTGGGGATGCACACCAACGGTTTTTCTTTTTTTCGATAGGAAATTAGAAGAGATTACGCCGACGCTAGTCTTGAAATAAAAATCATTAATTTTTAGATCATAGTGGGACTTGGACGCATTCACAATGAAACTCGTAGGTTAATTTTCAATTTGGAGCTTTTTCCAGGGTTGACGCAAAACCTATCCACACCTATATAAAAACCGGTTTATTCATTGACACTTTTCAAAAGGAAAGCTTCCTTTTTAAAAATTTCAAAATGATTCCTTTCTATCAGTTAATCGGCAGTTTCTTAATTTTTGGCGTTCAACAGGATATGTGATTTTTATCTTTGTCCGATCAAGTGAAATTGATTTTTATTTCTCTTTCAGGGGTACGGTATATTCATAAATGATATAGGATCAATCAAAATGAAAAAAACGAGATTGTTGTTACCTCGTATAACTGTTATGTAATATCATAAAGAAAAGAACACACTCTTTATTATAAGAATATATTTTATGGGATTACCGAGGCTGCCATTTGCGAAATTTTAAGAATATTTTGAGACTAAACCGGAGGCTGAGACTTTGAAAAGAACATAACTTGGTGTGTTGAAAATTTGTAAACATGGTAAATACATGATACAATAATTTGTTTTTAACAAAGCCGTAAAAAATTCTTCCTTTCTCTATAAACGACAAACCTAGCCAAAAAGCAACAAAAACAGCAGTAGCCATATGTTTTATGTTAATAACATTTCTGCAAGAAGCTATGTGCGTGATATGAGGCTTAAATGCCTGCAGGCGCGCTCCAAAATTACTTCAACACCATCCAGACACCAAATACATTTGAAAACAGAAATGTCATACGCTGTAATCTAAGAATATTCACAGTAATATTTTCATCCTAAAATAGGCAAAAAAAATAAGAATATTCAGCCTCGGCTGGAAAAAAACGATATTCTTTTAAACAAAAAAGAGTACTAAGTACTTTTAAGAGTTTTAAGTACTTATGGGCCGAAGCTAGAGGAGCAAATGAAGCTCATTTGACCATTTTCCTCATTAAAAAAAAAATTGGTGTCGACGACTACCTCAAGTCATTAGCACCTACTTTCAGTTGAAGTTGCAAGACTAAATGTCGCGATGGTCACATTAGATATAAAATAAACAGTAAAGCTGTGCATATGTCTCCAATGCTGAATTTGTATAACAAAGGAATAATTCTTGCATTGATGATGTTTCTTGATTACAGAGCTGTACTTGATTATTTTCTGTGTTAAAACTATGTGGCTACAGAGATTGGTCTGAGATTTGCGTTCATGGCAGGTATTGAGAACAGAGTATTACAACTGATCTGATTATATGTTCTGTTTAACAAAGTCAACAGAACCATCGATATTTTTCCTGTCTGCCAACTCAGTTCTGATAAGCACAGTCGTGGTTAGTGCTTAAAAATTCTACACCACGACGATGATTTCAAACAAACTGACATTATATTCATCAACTGGGCGTATATAAAAAAATTGGTGAAATTAAGAAATTGGGCGGAAAATCGTTCTCCTAGCTGGAATGGGATTGCCATGTAAAGTTCGTTAACACCTACTCAATTTCGGTATTAATTACCTTCAATTACTGATTAAAATGCGATGTTACGTGTTAAAGTTGGCTCTAACTCGTTAGCGATCATTTCAAGTAGATGAATTCGAAATGAGCTCCACCACAGATGATTTACGATTCCTCAATAAAATCTATCGCCGCCAAATGATGATCACGACGGATGAGCCATAAACGTTGCGGGCGCTAGAAATATCTAGTCGTATCTACCACATTATCAAACGAAGTATTGACTGTCTGTAAGTTATAGACCTATTGTAGAATTTGCTTTTTTTTCTGTTGTGTTCTGATCAAAGTAGATATAAACACAATATACATTGTATACATAATATAATATCTGGGCCCCGATACTAACGAAAACGTATATGAAAACGCATACCTTTTTATGCGTTTTCGCCTATCGTCCACACTAAAACGGCCGAAAACGCTGATGAAAACGGAGGCTTTCGAAAACAGTTTCAAAAGGGGAGCCTTTTGAAGGCATGGTTTTGAAAACGCTCCTTCTCTAGTAAGGAGGATAGGTGAAAGCAGAGAGTTTTGAAGACGGCGTCGAAGAAAGTGTCATAAACTTTCATTTTCATTAGCGCTTTCGGGCGTTTTTAGTGCGGACGATGCCCTGTCTCATACGGCAACGCATTAGTGTGGACAGGTGAAAACAAACTGAAAACACTAGTGTGGGCGGAAATATTTTGCTTCGTTTTTTCGACGAAAAACAGATACCTTTAAAAACGCATTAGCGAGGCCTTCCAAGGGGTAAAAGCGACAAGCGACACGACCCTCAAAATCAGCGACAACGGTCATTTCTAATCAGCGACAAGCGAATAGAATGCGCCGCTAAAATTCGACAGCGACACGAAAAGCACTAGAAAAGACAGCGACATTGCCCCTTTTGGACTTTTTTGCCTTTTTAGAAATCCTATTTTCTTCAAAGTTTGTAAATGTCAGCAACTTGTGTGCTTTTCCATTGAATAAACTCTAACAAAATCAACCTTGTAGCGACAGCGACATATGATTTCATGCAGAAAAACGACAGCGACATTTGTTTTCGCTAGTTAGGCGACATCGCTACACGGAAAGATTGCGACATGGCGACACGGCTACCACCCTTGGAAGGCCTCATTAGCGTGGTCGGGGCCTAGAGTAGAAATCAAAGAAATATCGTGGATGCAGTAAAACAAAATAAAATCGATTTTGCTAATTATACTTTGTCTATTTGAAGGCCTAGGTAACTAACTGAAGGATATCGGTTTAGTTTTATGAAATACTCAATATGCATTCAGACAGAAATCCGTGAAAAACTGTCATTGAAACAGATGATCAGATTTTGCTTTGCGAGAGTCAGACCGTCTTCGGTCTCTCGCTACACAGACGTTGACTTCGCTGTGAATCTTCCTCAGGTATAAAAATTGCATACACAAATGTAACGATAATTCTTTTTTTTAAATTATGAAGGCTTTATCAAGCTGACGTGGGAATAAGACTGTCCCAAAAGCGCTTCGTTTCACCGTTGCTACTGAGGCAATCACAAGTTAACTGTTCCCACACAAAATGTATGATACATCGCACCCAAGATAGAAAACCGACGACAGTCGCCCACATTCTTTAAACCACTTTATTGCTGCAGGAATTCAAAACAGTTCGATACAGAGTAACGATGTCATATTTTTAACCATAATCATTTGAGCGCAGATCGGGAAATCAATGCTGGGTACCGGGTACTCATTTTTATTTACAATTTGATAACTTGTTGAACCTTGTTCAATTGAGTATTTAACGTCACAACCTTGACTTGGCAAGAATGATGTAGATCTAATTTCAAAGGTGTGGAATATTGTAATTGGCACATTCCTGCGGCGTCCATAGGAAAATATTCACAAGATTCCACAAAAATCCAAATGTAAAAACATGCAAAAGAAATTCTAATATATCAGCCCAAGCATGGTATAGCAATGCATCGCACGCCTTTCGCACATTAATCACGTCTAACATTGTCTTGAAAAAAGCTCACTGTTACAGTGCGACTACTCTAACCAAGGCCACCCGACAAAATTTTCTACAAATTTAACGAATGAAAATCGTGGAGGTCAACAATAGTTTTCTAACAAATTATCCAACATGACCACAAATCTGTTGCCTTTGTGATATACAGCTTCATTACAAAGTTAATTTGTTGGAAAAATTTTGTTAACCTCCGCGGTTTTTATTTGATAAATTTATGGAACTTTTTGTTGGGTGGCCTTGGTTGGAGTGGTCGCACTGGAACGGTGATGAATGCCCTAGTATTACTGCTTGAGCGTTTCGCCCAAGCGCCAATACGACGGATAAGAATATATAACAAATTGACGTCAGTTTTTCATGCGTGTGTCCTGTTATTGATCACGAATTTCGTCATAACATAAAAAGTTGTTGTGGATCCACGAGTCGATAGTCGAGTTGACCGCAGACTACTTTGACAATGTTATGACGAATTTCATTGTCAATTCAAAGTCAAGCCGTTCACTCCAAGTTTTTAAACGTCTTCTTAACACCAAACGTTTAGAAACAATATTCTAAATGCTTCTTAAATATTCACCTTTTCTTTTATATATATTTTTATTCTTGGATATTTTCAATCGTTTTATTGTATTTTTTAATGTTATTGTAATTAGTGTAGTTAGTCATTGTTCCTGAAAAGCCCCATTGGGGAGGCAATAATAAAGTATGTATTGTATTTACTGTATTGATTTTGGCAATGTCAGTGTAATTGACAAAGGAAACTTTTATGCTAGACTAACTTAAGAATCCTGGCCCACTGTAAACACTAACGAGGCAGACATTAACTCCAATCCTGTTTCATATTTAACACTTAATGACTGGTCCCCAGGGCAACAGTGAATTTTGTTTCCAGAGATCAGAAATTCAATGATTTTTCACGAATTGTTTACCAAGAGCCATTTTATTAGCTGTAAATGTTTGGTTTATTCCATGTTAGTTGGAACTATCTGTTCTGTGATTCTTTGTGCCCATCTTTGTTCTATTTTTTCTCACCATTTTCCAGCTCGACCACCAACATACATATCTTACTTCATACCTCACTTCAGTGAGCAGGATTCTGAGAAACACTGATTTGTCATCATTGAGACTGTCAAGTTATATGCCAAGCTAAACGAACTTGACTTAATTTTAAGCATTTATGTCGTTGACTTATAATAATGAAAGGACATTAAGACACGCCAAATTCCGTGCTCCTATGCTAAGATGCACCCCAGAGAAATTAACTTTAATTTCAGACACACTGTAGCAATGTGCCGAGGGCTGTAAAATTTAATTAATTATTCCCTTGATTTGTTGTACTGTTTGATTCACAGATTTAAAGATAGCTAATCCGCTATATGATGTGTCCATTGTGATGTTTCTTCGTACATGTTACCTCATCTTCTTATCGACGATTAGAGTGACTTTGTTGTTAGCGTGTAATTTACAGGAAGTCGGAGAAGACAGGTCAGTTTGTTATCATAATTTATTGACAGTCAAGGGAATACCGAGGATCTTTAAGGTGGCTGGCAATACTTTTCAGGTCTTTCCATCACTTACACTTTGATTCGAAAATTTAAGGTGGCTCTGAACCCCTCCACAGAATTGTTTTAAATTTATCAAAAAGTTGCATTTCATATCATGCTTATCAGTAAACATGGGTGTCACCGAGCTCATTTGTGAATTACAAGCACTTAAACCTATAATTGAGGTTGTTTGTAACAGGTTACACTGTGACTATATTAAGCTATTGAGTCATAAAGATTACCAATATTGTCTCACCAATGACTGGGCGTTTGTGTGATGCCAATACTGTAGCTTTACTTGGTAAAGAGCGGTAGTATTGATCCTTTAAATTATAACACTTGGAAAAGGGCTGGAAACCGTTGTCAGCCACCTTATGTGGCAGTGTTAAGTCATAAAATCAAATTTAGTGATACTTCCATCCTTTTGATCCCCCGGGAGGAGTGGGTGTGTTTGCACCCATATAAAAGCTAAGGGTTGAGTTTTCAGGCAGTTAAGTCTGGGATGTGGTATAGAAATCAGAATGTGTTGGTCTGGTATAGGGTATCATTTACCGGGAATGTAGACAGTGTATAAATAATTTGGACTAGTACAATGTTCTTTGCCCGGGGTTCTATAATAAAAATTGAAACTCGGAAGCGACTTTGTACGATATTGGTTTAGTTAGCGTATACTAAACTAAGACAGGGATAAAGTTTCCCCATGGAAAATAGCTAGTCTGGGATAGGGTAGGGGTTTTTGGTGCCCTGTCTCATGGTCTACCCAAAGATCGACAGAGAACTCCCCCCCCCCCCCCCCCCCCCAGGCCGGATCCGCGGCCGGTCCAAAAATATGCTCTATTCTGGTCTGTAGAATCTTTTTATCCAATTTATTTGTGCATTTGGTGATATTTGGTATTATATTACGGAAAATAGGAAAGGGGCTTTTCGATAATCAGCCGTGACACGTGACACTGTCCCTTTGTTTGAGTCATTTGTTTTTTTGCGATAAACTAACTGAAAATCGCTGCCCCGTAATGTTGTACAGACGTAATTGTCTAAAAAACACTGTCTACTATTTACTAGTTTTGCCTTTATTTTTATATTAGAATTTTTTATTGCTTGTAACTACCCCACACATGGATCTGCGGGAGGGACTCAAATATAAAATGGACGAGGTCGCTCGTGAGAAATTTTGAAAATAACCCCTGAGAGGTAAAAGATGCTGCTAAGAATTGCTCATTCTAGAACAACACATTATCTCCTGTCATACTTTTTCGGCTCAAAAGGTACCGCGAAAGTTCCCGCTGAGGATGTTTTGAGGCTGAACACCCTAAGAAGTATTAAAATCACTTTTTTAACTGCTAAAAGGTACGACGAGCCCCCCCGGTCCTTTTTATATGGGAGCCCCCCCGGGATATGGATATAAGTTTCTCCTTGCACTGCACTATACAATGATATCACTGTTAATTATCTTGTTAAGTATTTTATTTTTTCATGTTTTGCCGTGCATTTACAAGTACGTCAGGTTCAAGATAAAAGATCTATTGCAAGTCTCACCTGTTATTTAGAGTTTTTACATGGACCCCGTGGTAACAACATCAATTAAATTCAATTTTAATTAATTCTTGTGCTCCAGATCAGTCACAGTTTTATCTGAAAACTGTAGATAACACGATAATCGTATAATCACATTAAACTAAGATATTTCGATCTAGAATTCCAATACATTTATTTTTTGAGTGGCCAAGTGGTTAGGGCGCCGGACTAGAAATCCGGAGGTCGCTGGTTCAAGTCCCGCTATGACCACTTAGCTGGTGTTATTTATCGGTAGATTCTAGTTCAATTGCTCGGTCATGCTTGAAAATAGCCAACTGATCTTGCCTCCCGCCAGTTGGGATTTTTAAGCCTATTATGTTTAGTTGATATATTTGTTTCTTTCAGTTTAAAAGGCATGTCTATGAACTTGCTAGGTGTAGCTAAGCGCATCGACCACTATAAACAACAACATTTGAACATCTTTTGAACATTTTTGGCAATTAAAAATAACCTAGACATGCAGATTATTAAAATGTTAAATTGTATGCTACAAAATATCGTTAATTATTTATCTGGTGCCAAACTACATGTTTACAAGGTGGATATGTAGGTTCATTTAGCAAGTGCTAATCGCGACAGCGTCAGTGATTCGTTACGCCAGTCATGTCTGTTTTCGTAATTTTGTTTTGTGCAATGATTTTTTCGCCTCAAACTGAAGCTTCCTGCAGCAACATCTTGAACAGGTAAATATAACTGTATTCATAAATTTAAAAGGTCTCTGATGAGTCCCTTGGTAGGGACGAAACATACGTATGTAAAGCTAGCCATTATAAAATTCTGACACTTTTTTCATAAATTTAATATGTGGTATGTGAATTTCGAGCCTCATCGATCAACAAAAAAATTCTAGGCAAAGAAAAACACGTAAAAATGATTTCATGTTGGGAACAAACTTTAAAGCGATTGTGTTAATCAGTACAAAGTACGGACTGAAATATCTTTGCCAGCAGATATTCCTCGATAAAAAGCTGCCGATATCGAAATTAATGACCGGCCCCTGGCATCTCCAGAGCAACTTGCACTGATTCGTCGAAAGTGGTTGCCTTAAAACTAGATACAATGGCAAGACAACTTTGAAATTATGGTCATGAAGGTGTTTAACTCCCGCTGAGAATTCATCGAAAATTTTAACCGTCGGCCTTTTTTTTAACTGATGGCTGCAGGTGACCTGTAGCTAAGATCTGAGACTGGCTTCAAAATTTACCAATGGCTGAGAAATGGGCTCACATTCACATTAGCGGATGCTGAGATTCTGGCACCTCCAGCTAGACCCTCTAAAAATCTATAGTGACCCAGGAGGAATTAACCGCAATCTTTTGCTCGAGAAGTTAACAGGGAAATGTAAAACTACATGCATAATTCGATTATTATTATAGTTGCAACATCGCTGAATGAATTCAGTCTGATTATGTAATGTTTAGCGTCTCCTCAGATTTTTTCTCAGGCACCTCGGGACCGCTGTGATGTGGTTCTGTGTTCTGAACCAGTCATCACATTAACTGATTGAGCTAACTGATTAAATTAACTGATGAACTGATTGTGCTTCGTGAAGCTAACGACCTAAGGCTGGTTTTCACAAGGGTACAAGCATAAGCACAAGCCGACATACGCAGGCGTAGTAAGATGTTGATAATTACCACCTTTTGTTAGGAATTTTCAAAACAAAAGGCGCTAATTATCAACATCTCACCGCGTCCGCGTGTGTCGGCTTATGCTTATTCAAATAACGAACACGCTTGCTAATAATTAATTAGACAGTGACTGTTGAATGTTAACAGGTAATTTGGCATATAGTTAATTTCTTATTTCATTGATACACAGAGCAAGTCAGGTCTCGTTTGCAGCGTTGTTTGTTGTTTGTTTCAAACCTTCTTTATACTTTAGCGCGATCATGTGGAATTTTCTTTTATGGAAAGTAAAATTCAGATTACATTTCTGATCAACCTTTAATGCGGAAGCATCTCATCAGAATTGAACACTGTAGGTACAAAGATATGCTTTTGTCGCGATTGAAAATTGACAATTAAAATTGGAATTTTTTTTAGAAGATCCCTTATAAAAATACTCTAATTTTTTATATGAAAGGCGTCCAATAAAATTTCTATTTGTTTGAATCCGAGTGGTCTAGTTGAACATGACAAGTGAAGTCTGCTATTTAAACAAATTTTAAAACATTTATTAAAGTTCTGTATAGCTCGTTATCATCATCTTTAATAAATACGCAGCACTGTTTACTGAGAATCACCCCAACCCCCTTCCGCCATCGAATCAGATTCGTTCTCTATTGACAGTACACAAGCAAGCACACGTTTGTCTTGGAAGATAACATTTCTCCTTGATTTTGGCTCAGAAATGCGTAAAATTGCAGCTTTTGGATTACAATCCTTTAAAGTGCCTGGTAAAAGAATTCGATACCCGCCATTGATTCCTATGAGCGGAAACTGGTCAACTCGGAAGTATACGTACCTCGCTCATGCAGAACTCAAACTCGTAGTCTAATTTTTAGAATGCCGAACAGAGACCAACTGGTTAAACTTTGGAGCTGAAAGTTAATAAGATGATTAGATCAATATAGGATGCCGTTTAAACACGTTTTTTGCGTGTAAAGCATCACTGATGACAAGGGCCGCCCTTGGGTGAAAGCCAAAATACAAAACACTTGTCAATTTATAGAGGCGTTGCTACCGTTCATGGAATAGCTTTTCCTCTGGGAAAAAAAAGCGACAACAACATCAACAGCCTCGAGTAGTTGGCTTTTACTGAGGTGAAATTACAAGGATTTTTTTAAAGTATTTTAGAGCTGATTATTGAAGTTACCCAGCAGGTGCAATCAGTTGCTAATTAGAGCACATAATTTACCCTTTCAAACCAACTGGCATATCCTAATTAATTTATCAGGGTTTAAAAGCCTTGTCATAGTTACATAAAATTTCTCACAAGTCTTTCTAAGGATTTTAGAATTTTAATTATCAACAGGCAGACAGTTTGGCTATGAAGATGAATAAATTTATTTATCCATAAACTGCCGAAGTGTTTACGTGGAAGTAAAGTGTCGAAACGATTGCAAACTAAAAGTCGCCAGTGAACTTGTCTTCCGTTTGCGATAGGGGCATGCGCGAAGTCCTCCCTCCCCGGAGTAAACTATTTTTCGTTCACTGCTAATAGGCCATTTTACAGCTATTTGCTTAGTTACCTGGCCTATGAATGCAAGCGAGGCTGGAGGAACAAACCTCTCTGCTTTTCTCATTTAAATGCAACTAGTCAGCACTAGAACAACTTGATCACCCTCAGCCCCGTTCCATTTAAAGGTCACAGGGCAGACAACCTTAAAATGGTCTATTCTTGCCAATACAGTTACATAATCTTACACTTCATAACTACATTAAAAGGCCATAACATTTATCACTTACTAAGGCATTCTAAATTTAGTTTGGGATTTTTTTTTTCAGAAACGATTACAAGATTGAACCAAAACAACATACGTCTGAGAATAATTAAGCCAACAAGCATTAAAATAATCCTCCTGATCATTAGTATAGCGTTGCTTACCAAAATTGTAGACAAATTGTGGTAAAACGTCATCCGCAGACACGAGCCCAAAGCATCAACTTTCCCTACTTATTTTCATACGTTTCTATTAATGTTGGCGATAGGAATTTAGCGATGCATCTAGATTATCCTCCATACCTCAGTTTGCTTGACAATGTGGCGATATTTAACTGAAGTTATCAATGTATGAAAGTTTTCGGTCGTTTTCGGAGACTGTCGGGTGACACTTTCGTAGCCCTTTGTCTAATCTTTGTTCACTTTCGTAGTACTGCTTTCCATTGTTAGAGGCCAAGTTGATTATCTTTTATTTATTCTTTGTTCTTCTCATCATTTAGTTCCAAAGAAACGAGGTGGCTTGTCGAAAACGAGACCATTCCGCCAATCACAGAACCTCAAAATGCCTCGGACATTTTAAAGGGGCTTTTTCAAAACTACGATAAGCGACTGAGGCCAGGTCATGCAGGTAGGAATAATCACATGTGCGCAATTGGACATAAATTGTGCATCAGTATTAATGTAATCGCAGGGTCATGACTATGCAAAGCATTAAAGTACTCTTGGTCACCGAACCTCAGGCAATTCTGTTTATTTTTATCACCTGTGAGTTTAAACTTCACATTGACAGAGCAGACACCTTTTATGTACATAACATATACAACATATTATAATATCTTGGCCACATATCAAACGAGGTTGATTTCTGGGCATTACAAATGGCACTTTGATACAAATTAACATAGATTTGAAAGTCGTCGGGCGGATGTTTTTCAAGTTTACCCAAATGCAATCAGCTTTAATCTTCTCAAATTTTTCCCATTCATGCCCGTCAGTTTTGGCTTTCCTGCGCTTCATTTTGGCTACAATTTTAAGTCATTATTGTGATATTTAAGTTAACTCTGTGTCTGGTTGATAACGGCTTAAATTGCCTAAAATTAAGCGACTTAGCCCCATTAAGAAGTGCAACTTCGTTTTGTTATTTTCCTCCATTATTGTCATATATATTGTTAATGATTTACTACCATACTTTCTAGTTGCCTACTCATGTTAATTCCTTGCTTATTTTTTGTCCTATTTTTCCTTTCAAAAAATAATACAACTCTGTAATGCAAAATTGTAGCCAAAAAGTAACACGACTTGAAATATTTCTTTCAGGAAAACCCCTTAGAATTACCGTGTCGTTTGGGTTTTTGTCCATTGGAAATATTCATGCAGAAAACATGGTATGGAGTTTCTTAACCAGGCTCTATATTAAATGACATTTCAAAATGAAAGTAAGAATAGGTGCTAATATACGGAAACGACGTTTCAGTTTCATCTTGTCATTGGTGACAAGTTTAAGGGTGACGGCTACTAATTATAGCTGCCCCGGCGAATTTTGATTAGTTTCATAATTAATAGTTCTGTGTACAGCTTTGGATTTTTTGGCATGACAAATAAACAACGTCCCATAGATCAAGCAATATAGTTTTCTTTTCACTTCGCGTTTTAGCCCGTAATCTTTGTATTCTATTTTGAGAGAGAACTAGGGCGCGAGAAGGGAGGACGGGAGTTAGGTTTGAGGCCACTCTCAGATGGGTACTAGAGGTTTTTCAGGAGTTTGACGAGAAGGCAGTTACTCTGAGATACTGAACAGCCGCCTTCGCCAACGATTTTTGGTATCCATTAGGGATACTATATAATGAACATGAGTTAGAAAAGCGCATTTCCCTTCCCTTCAACCTTCAACTTGGGGTTCAAGACGAATTTTATACACAAGGAAACGTACTTAATTGTAAATTTAGCACTGTTTTGACCGAAATTTAGCAACATCTTCCTAATAGTGTCCCTAAAGAGACTAAAGTTCGTGATAGCCCAGTTTAACTGTATTCTCACTTTTCTATAGGAATTTAACGCTGATATATACATGAGGCAGATATGGAACGAATCCAGGCTGGCCTTTGGTAGTAGAGACCACGCCCTCATTCTACAGCACGAAGCTCTCGATAAAATATGGTTACCAGACACTTACTTCGAAAACGCAGTGAAATCCCATGTACAGCAGGAAACGAGGACTGTAGTACTGTATGGAGACGGCTTGATAGTTTTCTCTCAGAGGTATATAAGACACATATCTTCAACTTGGTGTTCTCGAATTTACATGGTGTTGAACCTAATTTGCTGTATACACTCTTTTGTTTTGATAAGAATATATTTTATAAGAATTTAAAGAATATTTTAAGAATGAGGCTGAGATTTTGAAAAGAATACAATTTTGTGTGTTAAAAATTTGTAATACAATACAGTTATATGTATTTAACTAAACCGTATAAAATTCTTCTATTCTCTAAACGTCAAAACTAGCAAAAAAATCAAGAAAAAACAGCCGTATGACTCCATATACAGTAGCAGCATGTATAAAGTGCCATCAATTTACAGCTTATTTTACAGTTTTTAAATCTCCACAAGATTGTCCATACAACCCACTGATTAAGGGCTTCATGTACACCACCGCCTTGCATGCTCATAGCAGTTGCTTAATCTTTTCTCGGAGTGTTTTAAATTATCCACAAGATATTCCCATATACTAACAACTAATTAAGTGCTTCCCGCAAGTTTATGGCAGTTCCTTAACCTTTCCTAGGGTTACGATAACAGCTACAACTTTGATGAATTTTCGCGCCTATCCAATGGACAAACAAGTTTTTAGATTAGACATCTTGAGCTGTAAGTACTGTTTCCCTCTGTTCAAATAATGAAAGTTGTATGATATAAACTATAAACAGATATATGAGTTTTTTTCCTTCTGTCTAGAGGTGGATGTTGGTCGCTGATCATGACTGTGGAACAGCAATTCCTCCTTTGATACGTACATGGGCCACATGCTTTAAATGTTGATATATTCTCTTCGCACTTACGCTTCAAAATATGTAGTAAACATGACTTGTCTAGCACTTCCTGATTACCATTTTAAGGAGGACCTATGAGTATTTAATAGGTGCGCTTTTATAAGCGATGAAATACGGTATCCAAGGAGGAGAAACTAGTTACTTTATTACGGTAATATCAAAGTTTATTTTTTCGTAGATACAGAGAATCGTTATCTTAATATTTATATTTTTTTTCTTATTAGATGGAAGGGATACCAAGCAACTGAACTACAAAGGAGTTAACATTCAGCTTTTGAACAAAGAGATGTCTGAATTTGTAATAACCAATCAAAGCATAGAGAACAGTGTCAAAGACCTTTTTATGGGTACGAATATTGCTTTATGTAGTTCAACTTTGAAATGGAAGATCATCTTTGAATTTTGGTTTAAAAATACCTAAAATTATAGCTCTGTCTTTGCAATAGGGCATTTCCGATTTGCCTTAAGCCTCTGTGCCAAAACGAGTCTTCGTGTGAAACCATTCATATGTGTTCCGCCTACAGGTTCATTTTCATGTCAATCAAACTCATTTCCATAAGAAAGTTATTGCACAAGGACTCGTTTTGAAACAGAGGCACAATGTAACTCGGAAATGGTGTATTCTTGACAGTGCCTACTGAAACACTTCTTGGTCTTTTCTCTAAAATCGATAGTTAACATAGCTGATACCTGTGTGGTTGGCCAATATTTTTACTACTTTCACTGTCCGCTGACAGATGACACGTTTTTTTAAGGTCTCAGATATGAAGAAATTGGTTCATAACTGAGAAACGGGCTGAAATTGCAACTGATAGTTTAGCAATCGCCGAACAATTAACCGTTAACCGGGTATTCCCGCCCAGTTCGGGCTTGTATAGTCTAAACGTTAAAAGGAAATAACCCAGGAACACTTCACTGACTTAAAATAAAATTTAATAATTGAATGATCTTGATTGACGGTTTCCATGTTTTTTTTTTTTTCAGGCTGCTTTGACGTTCTGACCGTCAAGTTCGAGGCAAACAGAAGAGTTGGGTATTACGTCATAAGGATCTACTTCCCCTGTACTCTGTGCACGGTGGTATCGTGGATGGCTTTCTGGATGGACTGCAGAAATGTCGGCGACCGGGGTACGGTGGGGATCACCTCCCTTCTTACTCAACTGTTCCTGGTCGGAAACATCAACGACGCTATGCCACGTGTTAGTTACGTGAAAGCCGCTGACCTGTTCTTGATTGTGTCCTTTGCGTTCACTTTTTTCGCGCTTTTGGAAAGTGTTATCGTTTATAAGGTAGCTGCCTCTGGAAGTCAACTTGCTGGGAAAGTTGCATCAAAGAAAGAGAAGGTAAATTTTTATTTTGAACCCTCTGTTATTGTAATAAAGTAGATTGCTAAAGGTCTTCTCATTCAGCGTTTTTTTTGAAGTTAGTAAGGGTAAATTAACCACCAAAGCGAGTTTGTGAGACTGACATTTCAAGCGCTCGTCCTTGGTCAGGGCAGTGTATCTTCGACGAAACTGCGATGGTTTAAATTTCCTTTATCAGCACTAAGTTGACAAATAGCTAAGTGTTTCTTGCCCTCCGACGCAGCCCAACAGTTTCTTTAGAAATAAAACACCCTTGTTCAATTAGGCCGTCCCATGATATTTTTAAAGGTTTCCCTTTGATTTGTTACCCTTTGAGCTGGTGACCCTCAACAAAATTCTTCCCACGAGCACAGATCTAATAATAGGCTCGATTACTAGCCGCTGTTTGTGTGTGCTCATTATCGTTAAGCCAATGAAATATCTCCGACATATTTACATTGCATCCGAACATTGCAGGGAAATAAATCCAGAGGGGAATGCTACGAGATGGCTCAAGAACCAAACACGTGTACTGACGGCGTCAGGGCAAACGGAGTTCAAGATGAAATTTCAACGCTGCAAAGGCTTGCGCGAGTAAAGGTTATCGCAAGTGTGCTTGAAAACAAGACAAGAATGGGCACGGCTTGGATAGATAGGGTAGCCAGAGTGTTATTCCCTTTAGGATACTCGATCTTTATTGTTAGTTATTTCGTGAGCTATATGACTTAATAATGCTTCGCCACTTAGGCTCGATAACCAGCCACTGTTCGCTGCATTCTTCTCGGGTAGCAGCGTTGACCGGACCAAGGGGCGGCGGAAATCAAGCCTTCGCAACTCTGCCGCTTAAAAAGCGGGAAAAACATTTGATGCGTTTTAAGAGTGAAAACGCCGTTTTCAAATTTTTGTAGCGTAGTGTGGACGAGACTTAAATAAAATTGAAGAAAGTAAAATAATTTTACATACATAAACAACAATAAAATGCTGTGAGATAAACAAAATACTGCTAGGAGCTCTCTGTACAAGTCTTTGTTATAGATTTCCACTAATGCCAGTAATAAGGCAAAATATGTAATATTCTAAGGCGCTTTACAGCTTGGAGAAACTAATAATAAAAAACAAAATAAAGTTTAAGAGCATACATTTACGAACAGGTACTTTTGGCTGTTGAATTGTCTAAAGATAAATGTCTTAAGGTGATGTTACACTAACCGATTTTTAACGAAAACTCGATGTCGTGTAATATGGCGCACAGGACAACTTTTAACGCATCATCTCGTTGCGGCAACATGTTGCAAGTTTTTGAAAGCGATTCAAAAACATGCCATATTATTGCCCGAAGTTTTCATGTTGAGTTAAAAATCTTCTCGTGTAACATGCCGTTGCCGACTGTTGCAGCAGCAAAGTTGCGTCAAAAGTTGTATCGTCTAACATGGATTAAAAGTCGGCGTTAAAACTCAAAGTTAAAAATCGGCTCGTAGTGTAACATCACCCTGAGAGACGACAAATGGAAATATAAACATTTTGCTTGCAAAGATGTTCAATATATATTTTATTGGTTGCGACCAACCTTTCAATAAAAACAATTTATTGACTTATATAGTACCACAATTATTTCGGAGGCGCGGTGGCGTCAAGGTTAGTGCGCTCGACTCCTGAGCGAGCGGCCTCTCTCCTCCCAGGTGTATAAATGGGTACCTGCTATTTGTTGAGGAAACCTAACAAAATTGCGGGGGAGTGACCTGCGATGGACTAGCATCCCGTCCAGGGGAAGTAGAAATACTTCTAGCCGCTTCATGCTACAGAAACCGGGAAAAGCTCCGGCAGCTATGAGCCAGCCTTGGCTCCAAGGCTTCACTATAGTACAATTATATTAGCTATAGCTACGCGAAATAAACAAACCATTCAAACGGAGTTCTCCACTACAACATCACTCTTACCTTTTTTTTCATTTGAATACACAACTGTGCAGCTGTCGTCATTGATTATCCAAGTTTTATGCATTTTGCATTTCTCTTAAATTCGAAAATTCTCGTGTTATTTCTCTGTGTCTGAGGACCTCTAAGCAACAAAGCCTGCGCTTCTTACTCTCTGCCGAACCTTCCTTTCAATTATAGCTCCTTAAAAATGATCAATCGAAACATAACAAAAATCTTATTTGCTATATCCTTTTCTTAATCTTTTATCTGCTCTTGTAACTACCGACAGGCTGGCAGCCATTGAATCTATCGCTTAAGGTGGTTCGAAATAGTTTTCATTTTCCCGAGACAAGTTCACAAATTCTTTTCTAAATTATGTTTGGTTTATCGTATCACTATGAAATTTGGCACAAAAATAAAAGAAACATCATAGATTCATTACGTGACATTCATTTTAGAAAACCTGTTACCATAGCAACCATATGAC
The DNA here is from genome assembly GCA_964020085.1 of Micromussa lordhowensis. Taxonomy (NCBI): domain Eukaryota; kingdom Metazoa; phylum Cnidaria; class Anthozoa; order Scleractinia; family Lobophylliidae; genus Micromussa; species Micromussa lordhowensis. The sequence continues at coordinate 16,984,510 of OZ026608.1, forward strand.
GCATTCAGTTGAGCCCCTAAAATCTAAATCTATTGTCTTTTTAAAAAATTGGTCGGTGAAATCTTCTCAAACTGCAATATTATATGTTGCCAGAAATGACCTTCAAAATATTTCAGTTTAAAAAAAATCTGTAGGGTAGATTAAGAAAAAATCCTCTTTTTGACTATTGTTCTCTTATTTTTTTTCCTGCCTACAGAATTTTTTAAAAATCGGACTATGTATGCAGCCAATTGATCCTGGTTATGACCGAAAAAATGAACCAAATCCACCGAGCGGAAGCTGAAATATGAGCGATTAAATTAAAACTCCACAATTTCGACACGACAAGATCAGCATTTGCGCATGTGCGTCAACTGCACGCGCGAGATTAGGCTTGTTGATTTCGCAGTTGGACATAACGTTGCAGAAAGGAAGTTGCCAACGTAGACTTCCAGATAGATGGAAGCATGCCATTACAATTTCTCCCATGAGCTCTGCAGCGACGCCCAAAAAGGAGGCGAAAGTACATCACAGTCGCCATATTTGTTTACTTGGCTTCGTGGGTTTTAAAAAGCGCGTAGCGCGCGAGATTAGAACCCAGTTTGCGCGCGCCATAAAACTATTTCGAACCACCTTAAACGGGTGAGAATTTTTTTTGGCACGAAGTAGGCCTTGGTTACAAATCTGCAATGCAAATTATTCCTAGAGCGCATGCTAATGTTGGTAATTATTCATCGCAAGTTCAGTTTGCTGTCACCTTCGTTGGCTTCTTCTCCGTTCAGGTTCACAATCGAACAGTGCCTTCGAAGTTCGGTGCAACAAGCCGCTAAATAGCACATTATGACATTAGGACAAGAGGGGAATATGCCCTACAACCCGAGTACTGGAAGATGAAACGATATATCTAACCCGAACAGAGTCACTTTGGCGCAAACACAGAATACACGTGTTAGAGCTTAAGGCTTCTTCTCGCTCAAAGCTTGTTGTTAGAAATGGTTGTGACGACTTAATGGGATGTTTTTGAGGTTGGTGAAGGTATAGAAACCATTGGTTCATAACCTACTTTCTACTTAGTGCACCGTACATTTTTATAAACCATAAGTCATTAAATGTACATGTCGCGAGAGAAATATGTAGAACACGTATAGCGATGCAGCTCTATTTTTTGGTTGTGAAATTAAGCAATAGAGAACTTTTTCCGTGTTAACATAGCCTCATCTAAACACGAGGAGGGTTGGGAGAATTCGAGACAGTTATGAAAACCCGAGATGTAGTCGAGGGTTTGCATAACTTTCGAGAATTCTCCCAACCCTCTGAGTGTTTAGATGAGGCTATGTAAACACGGAAAAAGTGCTCTATTGCTTTTATAGGATAATTTTCAAAGATACGCACGAATCTAAAACGTCACAACCGTGTTTACATACTCTCATCTAAACACACCTATCGACCAATGAGAGCGAGAGTAGTGGCTCAGTTATTTTATAATGGAATACAAGCCACTGCTTTCCACACGGAAATTTTTGAATAAAAATCCTCTAAAACGTGTACAAATCCTTACAGGAGGAACAATGAAAAAATATATACACCAGGACAGACTTGCAATAATCCAAATGTTATACAAGAATAAAATTAAGTTGGTTAGGAACACTTTTTTACTCTTTTATTTGATGTTTGTTTATTTAATTTTCAGTACACGGTTCACCTTTATTTAGCGATTCATTTTTGCACGAATCGAGTGCTTCCCGACCTCGCATCAGTTGCTCTTGGTTCTTATCCAATTTAATTCTTTTTGGTTTTGTCTTCAGTCAATCTTCTTGTTAGGCTATAAAGTTGATAGATTTATCTTGCATCAGTTTTAGGCTTGTTAGCCGGCCACTTCACGGATCAATTTGATGTCACTTCACTGCCGGATGGCGTTATTCATTTGTGTGATGTACAACTGTGGCAACTTTAAAGGTAAGCGTAACTTTGTACCTGTGTAGTGGCAAATGCAAGTTCAGTAATATAACAAAATTTATATTTGTAATTATTATTGTCAAAATTACCTTTGGGCGCATCTGGCATCCGCTTTCATCACTCTATTTTCGATGTCGAGTTTTACCCATGACACCTTCTTTATTTCAACCTTTATCATACGGATTATTAATTTTCTGATGGTTTCTATTTTTGTAAGGATGACGGAGGGTAATGAAGCAACATTCCAAAGTATTTCGTCTCTCAAACAACCAGGAACGGAGCTTACGAAGTGCACACTTTTGGTGGAGTTAAACGGTAAGTGTTGAAAGTTATTTTCTATCTGTTGAACTTACTTGGGAAGCAACTGAATGCATACATAGAAACAAGCCAATACCAGGCTTTCAAAAAAAAGTTATATTGATAACAGTTTAAGAAGAAATCCACCAGAAGTTCGAGTAACAAATGGACAAAAACTTTGTACCGAGATTATTTTCATCGTATAGGGAAGATATTTGTTTACAAACATTGTTTTTGTTATTTAAATGTTCAAAACGCTAAACAAAAGATCATTCTTTGTTTCATCAGCCAATAGTTCTCTGGTTAGGATATAAATAACAGTAGGTGACGTTACTGATATCTTTGCTACAAAAAACTTCTGTGCGACTGTTTTAAATATCTTCTCAAAAGAATTCATTAATTTCTTACAACACCAAATGTCGAAACAAATTTTTAAGTTCATTTGAAACACTTGAAAGTACCGGTGAAATGAAACTGACAGTGAAATTTTACCTGTGCTTGCACAACTTCTCTTAACTTTGAATTTCATTTTCTCGAGTTCCCTTGGGAAATTGTTTTTGGTGTTATTTCAGGCAATTATTAATATTTTTAGCTATTACAAAATGTAAAAAGGACAGAAATATCCTAAAAATTACTCTGGTACAAGGTTTTTGCCCACTATAGCCTGCGTGGCAGGCCGTAGGGCTAGGGAGGGAAAGGGAGGTATAGGACGCTCACTCGCTTCGCGCAGTCGTTTTCCCCTTTCCCTCCCCTTCGACGCCGGCCACGCAGGCTATGCCCACTAAAAACTGAATTTCTTCTATTTCCTATCGGATTTCGTCTTAACAATGTCAGGGCTGAAGAGGGGTTGACTGATCCTACAGTTTCTTAAATAAGGTTTTGAAGACGTTTTAGTCTGAAATGGGCAAGATTTTAACAGAAAATCTTGATATTTCACATCATAAAAGACGTCTCCTTGGTATTTTAACCTGATTGGTCGCAAAGTTGAGTCCTTCGGTTTCCCGGGGCGGGGGGGGGGGGGAGGATTTTCATATGAAAAGATCGGGGATCTTTACTCGTCGTCTCGCTTAGGGGTCTAATCAAGGATTCTGGTCTCACTGAGGGTGATGATGAAAAGCCACTATTTTAATTGTCGAAGTACCTTTAAGGATGCACTCGATGAAATAATAATAATAATAATAATAATACACCCTAATTTCAATTTTCAAAAGCTATTTTTGGGAGCAGATTGTATCTATTCATAAACCATTTTCAAGATGATAATGAATTAATTTTTTGTTCATAATTTTACGCAGAAACTTCTCTGATCTCGGAGGACTCCAAATTTCGTACATTTCCCAAATGTAACTCACGCTAAGATTTGGCATAGGCAAGCAGTCATCAGGGTAAACTTAATTACTCCTCGTGACGGTCGTAATTTTCTAAATTTTTCCACTGTTCTTGCAGTTCCATAGTGCAGCAACTGCTCATCCGCTGACTGCGATGATGAGAACACTGATGTGCCAAAGGTAAGCTAATTTGCAACCCTCTTTTGTATTAACTTGAAATATTTTAAAACTCTTTTCAGAAGAGTCAAATCTTAGAGGATAAGACTATTTTAATACAATCGTGGAGGATTAAATAAATTAGAGACGGGTGCTCCGTCGAAAAAAGTCTACTTTTTGCGAAGACAAATGTGCAAAATTTAACTTTAAGACGGGGGGTAGAAAATTACCTTAAGGTCGAAGAAGAGCGAGTTTCTGTTTCATTTTTTGTGTTATTTTTATAATTAAGCTTGCCAAAACCCCTCCGATACATGTGGTTGTTCTTTACCCTGGATCTCTGCATTCATCTCCCCTCACGCCCGCGCGAGCCGACTGACCTTGAATGATCTTCTGTACGCCATATTCACGGTAACCGCCATGTTGATTTTTGTACTCAAATGAAAATTAATGATTACGTGATTTTTGAGCGGACCAAAAAAAACTAAACACGAAAGGCGCACGGAATTTTTCTCTCATGTCAGAGTTCTCTTGCCAATCAAGAGACAAGACGTGAAAAACAAATGGTTGTTTTTTTGTTTGAAATCACGGCAAAACATTCCTTCGTAGGTTAATTGACCTTGGATGGCCTTCAATAATGTGGCCGCCATGTTGGTGTTTACAATAGAACGCAAAGCAGGAACTTTGATTTCCTTTCTTGGTTTCTTTTATCTTTAATTTCTAACAAGATCTATAACCTTGAGAAATGCAATGTCTTTTAAACAAGGTGTCTCGATATTTTCTTTCAAAATGGAGGATTCGATTGGACATCAAGTAAAAAACACTTGTTTTCGTTTGTAGCGTCATTTTCCCGCCAAAAAATAAAACAATTGTTCACCGTTGAATTATCCCTAGACTCGTAGCGAAACATTTGTCCGTTATGAAAACAATTTTCTGCTTGTAAATCCTCATGTGTCTAAGCTCCCTTTTCCTCATTTTACATTAATCAGATTCTGAATTTTTTTTCCTCTAGGTTGTGTTAAACATTACAACAACATGGCAGCTATTGTGAATACGTCTCATATGTAATAACGAGAACAAAATGCGGAAATATTTTCCACGTGCAACGTCAATAATGTCTTTTTTGGTCATTTTTTTCTAGATGACATCCTTATAGCTGTATATAAATGGATCCCTAAAATAATGTTTGTTTAATCCCACCATTTGAAAATTTAATTGCAATAGCTAATTACTCATGGGTGGATTTCTTAATTTTGTCCTTAGCTAGAGTGGCTTCTTGCATCGTATCTCATGGTGTCTGCTGGAAGCTCAAGAATGCTCATAGCTCCGTCTCTTGCACAATATGTACAGATCACCAAGGGTGTGGGAAAGAAGTGGACACCTTATCAAGCTTGTTTGGACACTGGATAATACTATTACTCTGTGCTTCATTAGGTAAATAAAAGCTATCAATAACGAGACAGATACAATATGTTTATTATTAAGCCTATTATTGAAATTCTCGAATGTGATCAAAATAAAACGAGGACTTAATCCTGGATCGGACTTCAATTGGCCAGTAAATCTTCAACAATGGAATATTGTCTTGACCTTGCACCAAATTCTCGTCACCAATAGTAAAGAAATATACGGGAATAAGAAATAAGAATATCTTGATATTCTAGCTTAGGACAGCAGGGCTTTAAGAAACATGCACCCAAGTTCTTGAAGAAACCGAGAGCCAACATCGATTTCACAATTTTGTCAATCAAATTTTTCGAAATAAATTTTGCTGGTCATTTTTTCATTCAAATGACAATTGCGCCTTCGATATATGACGAAATATTCTCAAAGGAGTTAGATGTTAACATGGCGGAAAGTAAAGATTTGCTGATAAAAAGCGAACTTGTGCATTGACCAAAACCTTTTAATTTTTTTATGGTTTCCTTCAATAACATGGGTGCCCAGGATCGATTTTTCAACACATTTAAATGTGTTGAAAAATCGATCCTTTGTCTTTTTTGCAAAGAAAACTGGGTAGATTGATTTTAGAAACCGGGACAAAATCAGATACTAAGATTTTATTTTGGTACTTGAATTTAATTTTTTTCTCACAGTTTAACACCATTTTGAATATTTAATTTTATGGGATGTAATCCAGTCTTTAACAAAAAATTATTTGTTAGCGTTTAACTCGTTATTTCTTACGAGTTTAGTATCACACTTCATTTCAGATTTTTTACCAGCCTTCTGTATGTACAAAGCAGATAGTCTTGTTTGCGAAACGGCATAAATTAATTTTCTCGAAATTGTTATTCATAGTTTTGACTTGTTTTATTTTCATACTTAATTTTCAACAAATGAATTCTTATAATGGTGTAGTTATATATTTCTATACAGTAGTCGTTGTAATAATTATACTCACATTGCCCTTAGAAATATAACTCGTAATTTATACAAAACTTGTATATCTGTTTAATAAAGTTGAGAAAATGAAATAAAAAGCAGCTGTAATCAACAAACGAGTCTTCCTTTATTTAAGCGTAAAATGAAAAAAAAATGCACTTTTTAACAGGGGCCTGGAAACTAGTCGGAATGTAGGCTATCTCTTTTGCTATTTTTTGACTATGTAGCGTTGCCAACGCGGAAAAAATTTCTGCACTTTAAAACAGCGTCCAGTAACAAATCAAAATAAGTAAGACTTTTGATGGGTTAACCTGTCTTGTACACAGATTTTCCCGCCAAAAGACTTAGGTTTATTTTTGACTTATTATAAGATACTCCATTTCAAAGCGTAGACTTTTTTCCCGCCAAAAGACCCAGTATTTTTCCTGCCGGAAAGACTTATATTTTTTGAACCAGAATTTTTCCCGCCAAAATGCTTCGTTTTTTTTAACATTTTCAGGCTCCTGATAAAAAGCGCGCAAATTTTTTTCGGCCAAAACTCTTTCACAGTTTGAGAGTTTGGGAATTCCAATAATAATTATTGGTAGTTTTCTATGCAATTTTGCCCAGTCAATCAGTTCCCAACAAGCTTCCTCGTTCTTTATTAAATACATTTGCCAGGTCTTAGCATCGAGAGATCAATCGAAAAGAACTTGTGACATCTTCAGAGGTAATAACTGAATGATCCTTTGCTCCTGCAAGAAATAAAAAACAGCATTAAAAACATCGCTGCATACTACAATAAGGCTGCAAACATGATTCAAAAACGAAGATTTTTGCTTTAGAAAATGGTCTTATAATTCAATATAAGCTTTGTTTTGATGTCATGTGTGACCGTCATTAATATTATGTGATGTATATACGAAATAATTCATATATGAACTGCGGTTGTAGATGAAAGTGAAATATGATCAGCGCAGTATTTTTTCCAATTTAAGCAATTGGAAAGAAGAAGCCTGAAAAAAAATCAGGGCTTCAACGGAATTCAAACCCGTGACCTCAGCGATACCGGTGCGTTGCTTTACCAACTGAGCTATGAAGCCACACATTGGGAGCGAGGTCAATTTATTGAGTTTATATCTTCCCGTGAGGAATGAAACGATGTGATGTATGCTTAAATTGGAAAATATACTGCGATGATCATACTTCACTTTTATCTACAACCACAGCTCATATATGAATTATTTCGTATATGCATCACATCATTTCATTCCTCAGGGGAAGATATGAACTCAATAAATTGACCTCACTCCCAATGTGTGGCTTCATAGCTCAGTTGGTAGAGCAACGCACCGGTATCGCGGAGGTCACGGGTTCGAATCCCGTTGAAGCCTTGATTTTTTCAGGCTTCTTCTTTCCAATTGCTTAAATTGAAAAATATACTGCGATGATCATACTTCACTTTTGTCATTAATACTTGTTGCATTCTACATAATATAGTAAAATTTATAGAGATTATACTGGCTACAGTAAAAAATAACACAAAACCATCTAAACATCAGGAGCCCGTTTCTCGAAAGCCCCGGAAAAGTTTCGGGCCCGTAAATCCATTTGTAGTTCATCTGTAACTGAAAACGCAGTGTACGCCTGAAACGTCTTGTGTGAAGAGCCTGACCTCTGTTTATATTTATAATATGTGAATAAAACAGCTCTGTAATTATAAGCTTCGAGATTTTGCTATGGCTTTCCGGGTGGGAAAACTTTTCGGGACCTTCGACAAACGGCCCCAAGGGCCGGGTTGTTCAAAGCCCGATTAATTGGGTGAGGTTCTTTGTTTCTATTGTTTGATCTTCTAACCAACGAAAAACATTTTTATACAAGAAAAATTAATACTTCGGTTAACTTTTAATCCTGGGTTAGCGTTAACCGGCTTTCGAACAACCCGGCCCAGATAAACAACATACAATGTCGCAAATATGCGAAGTAAATACGAAACAAAATAATTTTGCTGATTTAAAGGTGGAGAGCAAGGGAAGCTGTTAAAGTATTTGTCGTTACTTTGATTTTTCGCCCTTAAATTAAGCATCATTCCATATCGTGTCAATACGTCAATTAAGAAATAGAAAACATGTGCCGTGTTTCTATCGAGTTATAGAAACACGAGTGAAAGTTTGGGAGAATGAGAAATGCTGTGGGAACACGAGCCGCAGGCGAGTGTTTCCACAGCTTTTTCGAGTTCTCCCAAACTTTCACGAGTGTTTCTATAACTCGATAGGAACACGGAGAACATGTTTTCTATTTCTTTTAGAAAATACCGCCACGAAGAAAAAGAAAAACAACTTGTTTACTTCGATCATCAAAATGTAAATTCTCTTTGTTCGCGCCATCATTACATCAACCGCTCGTACTAGGTCTTTGTTTCTATGGAGTTATAGAAACACGGTTTTAAACCAATCAGCGTGCGTATTTACTTTGGGTTATTTTCTGAAGAGTCATATTCTATGGATCTGATTTCTGGTATACGAACGAACGTCAGACGATTTCAAAGTTAAATGAATTGTACTTAAAAGGTTGATCTTGATTCCAGTTAAAACTAACAGTAAAATAACGAATACAACTCTGCAATTCAAATGCTCTGGTCTAAAGTCCTTCGCGAGATCACGAGATAAAGATCAGCAAAATGTTCATGGCGTAATACATTAGTCCAGGCCGTTTTTAGCAATATTTCGAAGTCAGTCCTACACAAAGCAGTATAAGCTAGCTTTTGAACCCCTCTATACAAGTGTTTTTGTGATTTCATCTTTGTCATAACAACGTAAAAATACCAACGGCTGTTATTATTATCAAACAGATCTGCGCAATTATATTTTTTAACAAAACTTTAAGGTGGCACTGAACCCAATGTACAGATTTAAAAACAAAAATGGCGAAAAGCTGCTTCTAAGCCTGCTAATCAAAATTTGATGATATAAAAATAATTCACTGTGCTTTTTTTCAATTATCAGCCCCTAAAGCAATAATTAAGGGTGCTTTAGCATGTGATACTGTAACTATGGTAACCTATTGTGACACGAAAATTATGATAAGGCGTTCATAAATCATTAGGCAGATTTTTGACAGCACGATTGTAGCATCAACTGATAAAGAGTGGTTATAATGACCCATCAAAAAGAAATCAATCAAGTCTTGAAAAGTATGGAATGAGCCACAACAATACAGTACTAACTTACAGTATATATGTCTGGATTTATGAAAACCGTGTTACTAAAAACAGCAGGCACGTTTTTAGGAAATCGGTCAGATAGTGTACATAAATAAAACCATGTAGTACTGAGAGTGCTTTCTACCTTATGTACTCTTTAATAGAAGCTATGCCATGCCTATGTAAGCCTTTGAAATCGCTTCAAATGAGTCGAACTAGCCAAACAAAGCTTAATCAGAGCTTAAATTGATCACTTGATTCGCGGCACTAATTTAGACATGTTTAACCTCTGTGATTTTAGCTAAATGACCTCACTATGTCTTTCCTAGGCATTAAATTAGCCAGTCATGGCAAAAAGAGCATTGTAAGCAGTCAAATGGACTATTTGCTTCTACATTTCAGCCAACTAGTAGCCCTTACGTGACATTTACTTTCAATATCTGTCTGGATTCGCAAAAACGTAGCCACAGAATTTGACTTGTCACTGATAATCGTGATACAATTCTGTCTTAGCGCTAGCTTTCCACAAGGCTTATCGTAGCTCAAATAAAGGGAAATAACTCTCCTGGATGCCTTTTCAGGCCAGGAAGACTAGTTTCACCGTCTTTTCGATGAATCATGAATTGTACAATTTAATTAAGAGTGCTTTGAACATGAAATTGGAGCCACGGTCTACATAAACACACGAAGGCACAGATGTCAAAAACGGCGGCGGAGAGTTGATCAAGTTTAGCTTTCTATAACCTGCATCGTCCTAAATGGACTAAACAAGAGCTTCCTACATCGAGAATGGATCGAACTTCAAACAAACTAGGCCATAATCATATTAGTTGGCGAGCACTTCAACATGTCAACACTTCAACAAACTGATCAATCATCAGCCGGAAGACACGCAAATAAAATTCTTCCGCGCTGGCGAATCGCAGACAGTTCTGATAGTTAGCTAAGCCGAAAACGCCTAAAATTGATCAAACAAGGAAATTCTACTCACGATCAGCGCTTGAACTCATGTTCTTCACTCTGCTCGTGGCCATGCTTTGCTTGCAAATAGCAATGTCCCGGATGAACTTGATTTTTTTCGAGCGCGGAATGGCATATCCACACTTCAACAGATTTTTTTCTAAGTCTTTAGCCAAATCAAAGTTCAAATAACGCCAACAGCAGCTGGAAATGTCTAGTCCATTGCACCTATAAGCCCTAAATTGGTGTGGCTAAAGATCTTTGCTGTCTAAAGCAAGCACAACATTATCGCTACAGGGCAAACGGCCTACTCTTACGGGACTAAATGTTCCGTTGATACATATCAGGCCCGCCTTACCGCCTAGGATAATAGACGACGCTTGCTAGCAAACCGTTAGACTTGCACCTTCATTGGACTTAATGATGTCCTCAGGCAGACTTCCTTTAGACAGCAAATACAGAACGCTAAGCGATCGGCTCCATGTCAGAGTCAACGAACGCGCGAACTGAATTCAAACGAGTGAAGCCTGGACTAAACCTAGTAGAAATTCGAAGGGGGGAGGGGGGGGGGTGGTAGGATAAATAATTTAAAAAAAATGGAAGATCAATGAAACATGCGGCAAGAAGTTCTCTACATTTCATGCTAGGTACGAATTACAATCTGCTGTCATAGCGAGAGCAAGGTAGAAAATTAAATTGAAGAAATAAGCAATTAAAAAAAACCACTTGATTTCGTTTTAACACGGTTTTCATAAATCCAGACATGTATATACAATATTAACAATGCTTACATTACTTAAAAAATAACAAATGGTCCCAAAAAGCATTGACGCGCCTCAAATGTGCAACATACTATGCATCGTTAGTCCTAATAATAATGTTGCCTTGCTCATAATTGTTCGTTCTCATGATATACTGCATGCCACAGGGAAAGCACCGGCTCTCCTCCGATCACGAAGTTAAGCCCTATCGGGTAGGGTTAGTTCTTGGATGGGTGACCGCCTGGGCATACCACGTGTTGTAGACTTGTGGGAGGCGCGGTGGCCTCATGGTTAGTGCGCTCGTTTCCGGATCGAGCGGTCCGTGTTCGAGCCCTGGCCGGGGACATTGCGTCGTATAGTTGGGCAAGACACTTTAGTCTCACACTGCCTCTCTCCTCCCAGGTGTATTATAAAATGGGCACCGGCAAACGTAACGCTAGAGGTAACCCTGCGATGGCCTGGCACCCCATCGAGGGAGGAGTAGAAATACTCCTGGTTGCTTCATGCTACAGAAACCGGGATAAACTCAGACTTTACCTTTTACCTTACTAATAAGTGACTTTGTAGTGTTGGTACGTTTCGGCATCCGCTCGGATTTCACTATGTTATAGAATTTAACAAACACGACATTTCTAATTGCCTTATTTTCTGAAGCATCACTCCTGTGAAATGTCACCAACTTCTTATGACTGGTTTGTTAGAAATCGTACATTTCCGAAAAATACAGCAAAACAGAAAAATTATTTTTTTTTTCTAAACTGTGCACACACAGCATCTAACTAGGTCCTTGAAAGCCTCAAGTGAAAAACCGTGATAAAGTTGGTTTCTATAGGAAAGATACTTATTGTTCACAAACACTGCTTTTTCATTTAACGTTTCATCAACCCATAGCTCTCTGGTTGGCACATCAAGAAGGAATCCACCAGATGTTTGAGTAACGAGTGGCCAAAAAACTCTGTACCGAGATTATTTACATTGTATTGCAAATTTCCGAGCGACTGTTTTAAACATCTTCTCAAAAGCAATTCTTTCTAACAACACAAAATTAAAATGTTGAAAACAGATTTTGAAGTGATATATTAAACATGAGCGACGGTGTTTCATCAGGATATCCAAACACCAAGAAGAGAGTTAAAAATACCACTCGCAGTGGAGTATTGTTGACGAAATTCGAGGTGTTTGGATAGCCGATGAAATACTGTCTTGAGTGTTTGATATATCTTCTCAATCGAAACAAAAAGTGAGGAGACGGAGAACCAAAATCGTCAAAAGCTATGCTAATTAAGACCGGGTATCCAAACCTCCTCACCGTATGATTTTCTCTTTCTGACTTCATGAATTATTAATGAGTTTTAGAAGTTCTTATGACACTTGAAATTACTGACGAAATAAAACTGATGATGAAATTTCACCTGTGTTTGCACAATTTGTCTGAACTTTGAAATCTATGTTCTCAAGATTCTATGGGAATTTTTTTCGGTGTTATTTCAAGCATCTATTTTTATCTTTAGCTTTCAGAAAATGCAAAAAGCACTGTAATATACTGAAAACTATTCTTGTGAAGTTTTCGTCCACTAAAATTTTACTGAAATTGCTCGATTTCATATTGGAATTTGTCTTAACAACAATAGGTGACGCCACCGATATTTCCACGTTTTTTTGGGATCCTATTTTTCAAAGCGCGATTGATTCTGTTTAGCTTTGGCTCGGCGGGGAATTTTAAAGTGCCTGCGCTGATTTCAAACTTTTGTTACTTAAGAAGGCTGGCAAACGTTTCCAGCACTTTTCTAACAGCTATACTTTGAAGGATGAATACTGCCACTGTTTAACAAGTGATGCTACAATAATGGTATCATACTAATTCTCAATCATTGGTTAACAAGTTGCAATCATCTACTTTACATAACAGGTTACCATAGCAACAGTATGGCCTGCTGAAAACTGCCGGCCTGTTTATCATCGAATTAAGATGAGCATGATAACATGTAACTTTTTGCAAAGTTTAAAATTCTGTGGAGTGGGTTCAGAGCTACTTTAAATTTTCGAAATTTTAAGGTGGCTCTGAACCCACTCTACAGAACTTTTTAAACTTTGCAAAAGGTTGCATCTTATCGTGCTTATCATAATTCGATGATAAAAAATAGGGATCACCGAGCTCGTTTTCGAGTTACAAGCGCTTAAAGCTAAAATTAAGGTTGTTTTTAGCAGGTCATATTGTTGCTATGGTAACCTATTGTGCCACAGATTTGACAGCAACATGTTCACAAATGATTGGGTAGTTTTTTTGATACCATGATTTTTGCATCAATTGATATAGAGTGGTTATAATGACCCATCCAAGTCTACGTCTTGGAAAGTGCTGGAAACTGTTTTTAGCCACCTTAAACAAATCCGAGCAAGTGCCGTCAAATTTTGAGACTTCGGCTAAAATTTATCAGAAAACATTTTGACGTTTCAATTGCTTTGTCTCGTGACCTGAGCTTTTAAAGAGTGTCTATATCAGCGAGATGTTTCATTTTGTTTTTGTTTTTTTTTCTGATTTTTCGAAACAGTTTTGAATCTGATAACATAAATCTCTGAGAAATCCAAGATGGCGGATCTACTATGGCATGTATTAGAAATTTGGCATCATTTTAAAAATACTTGGCACGTGACTATCACTTAAGTAGCGACGTTGGGATGTTTTGCATTACATACTCTTGGGGGTACAGGGGGGTCAACAGGAGCCTTGAACGCACTCCATCCAGCCCCTGTCCCTTTCAGGCTCACCAACTAGAACCAACGTGCCAAATGGACTTAAGGTAGCCCAGCGTGTATTTTACATTTTATGACTGTTTGGTTAGAGTTTCTGTTGATATTTGAATCATTTGAAAGCCTAAAAACTATCACAGTTGAAAACTCGTTGACATTTTTTTTATGAAACTGTGATCCACTTTTATTTACCTTTATTTTACGTTTCATTGGTAACAAAATGGGGCTTGGACAAAGCTACTACCACAATATGTTAATGGTATTTTCTTGAAAGCACGCGGGCATGAGTTTTGTTCAGCAACCTAAATTGGCTTTTAGCAAACCAGGTCCCTCTCTAGACTAGGGTAAACAAAAATCCTCACTCACAGGATTTAAACTCTTATAAATTTTAAGAGTTAAGCAAAACTTATAATTACGGCCATCTGGAAACAAATTGATACAAGATGTCTTGTCAAGGAACACGATGTTACCATGGCAACCAAATTTTTGTGGGAAATTGTTTCAAATTTGACTTTCTTTTTATAGCTAATAAAGTTTGAAAATGTACCAACTTGCGCACCCTCGCCTGTTTTTCTGCCCTGTTCTTTAAAAATAAACGTTGGCAAAAGTTCCAGAGCTTACTTTGAAAAAAACGTAAGCCACAAGTTTACGAAATTTTAAAACATGCACCAAGCCGTTGCGTGTTGACTGAGCCTTCATATAGTGCCATAATTGTTTCGCAATCGAAACGACGGTTTTTCTATCAAAGAATATATTCTGGGGTAAAAACAAACCACGATTTGCCCCGCCTCTTGAAAAGTTCAGCTTAAAATAAAGTTTTCAAGCTGGTAGTTTGTAATCCGTGTTAATCTACTCCATCCTTAACCATCGTTGTTCCTTTATGGTTTATTATTACCTCTTTAGTGTTTCTTGTTTGTTTGTTTGTTTGTTTCTATCTTAGTAAAGTAAATTACTATTCCCAGGTTTCCCTCGATTTGAAGGTAATTTTTTACGTGGCCAAAACAAATGAAATACCGTTCCTTTAAAGACGATTTCCAGTCCGTACATCGTAGTTTCAGACCCAGTAGTTCCCACTCGATGGAATGCGAATCGATGTTGTTCGTTACGAACCACATACCTTATCTTTGAGGCCTTTCAAATTCTTTTTCCAACAGCTTAATTACTTTTACAGCTGCGAAGTTGTTTCATCAAGTGATATGAGAAAGAACGAAGCAATAAAGCTTCGACCGCGGCGGCAGTACGCTGTTTTGAAACTTTGAATTTACTTCATGTAAATAATAGCGAAATGTTTACCTTTTGTAATGTCTTACATGAAACAAAACAAAAACCAACACGTACCATTTAGGTCCATCACAGCCCATAGTCTGAGCAACATGTCGTCTTCTTTGAAGAAATTTTGTTATTCTTCGCACACATTGCCTCGATTATCCGAAAACAAAAACAAAACCAGAAAATTAGTTTTTTTGCCAGCTTAGAACCAACAAACTTACAGTGATAAACACATCAAACTGATGCTAATCTTCATTAAGTCCCCAATTAAGTCCCCAATACATCACATAAATAAATGACAACATACTTAAGTTGGCCCTAAAATGGTAAATAAATGTGAAGGTACAGTCTGCAAACGAGCCCAGTAGCCCATCAGGACGGAGCTTATCTCCGGTGATACTACAACCAATAGTTTGAAATCTTCTTGTGAAAAGTACGTAATGGACACATATAAACTGATGCTTAACCGCTGCCCAACAGAGTAGCACAATAAAAAGTTTAAAATCTTATAGCCAGCAGACTGACAATAATATCCACTGAAATATAACCCGATACACACCTTCACTCGGTGCCCAGGACGTTACGGAAATGAACGACATCGCGATCAGTCCGGTACTTTTATTTTCTACCCGTGTATAGTATACATAACCCTGAAAAGATAGAGAAAAATTGTGAAAATAAGACAACAGAGAAAGGACAATAAATAGTTTAAATCGAAGAAACTGGAGGGCAACGCGCCATAAAATTTATCTTCTGCTACGACAGCTTTAGATCAACTCTATCGCAATTTTCCGTTAAACGCGATTAGTACCCACTATAGTTCACTGATTTTCGCCCTAGAGAACTTAAAGCATAAGTGATTAATTTTACCCCAGTAGCGCATTGGAGAGGTATCACCATGTATGGCAATTGTCGGAGACAGGCCTTAAAATTTTAAGCAGCTAGTCACTCAAATTTAACTGGTCATTAAAAATCATGAAACGGTTGAAAGAAATATTAAAACATTTGCCACAATATTTTTCTAGAGTAAAAAGCTGTATCATAACGAGAAACCTTTAGGAAAATGAAATTACTCCTCAGTGGTCTGCAATGAACACAGGAATAAATGTTTATTTATTTTGAAATACACTGCACGTAAACGTTGGCAATACCGATAACACGAGGAGGAAATTACAAAAATAATATCAACCCGTTCAACTGTCTAAATAGTGATTACTATAATTCTAATGTTCTAACCTTAAAATCTTCCAGGACGTCTTTAGAACCATGGCCATAACATTCAGAATGAGCGAGTTTGAAGGAACGACTGAGCCTTTAGAAATTCAGTAACACGTGTATTTCCTTCAAAATCATCGCTTTACACTGAATTTCTTTGCAAATCGTCGAAACCTGGCCATGAGCAATTTCTGTTTCACTTGCATACACGATAGCCTCGTATTCTACCAGCTAATGGTGGTTAAGTTTTCTCCTTCTTTAGATCCACAAATGAAGCAAGAACCAGTGACGATGAGAGCGAACCAAACTTGTGATGAATAATAATCATTGATGGGGCGTGCTCTTGGAGCTGACTAAATTTGCAATGTAAATTTGTCAGTAACCGAAGCCAACTTCGCGCCATAAGAAAATCTACAATGTCCGTCTCAAGTCAATGATTTAAGAACGAATTTTTGTTATTTATTATTATATTTAAAGCGTTTACCTAGAGAAATTTGAAAACGCAATTTTATTTCTACGGTTAGGCCTACCGTCCACACTAATCCGTCACGAAGACGAAACTTTTCGAAAACGCTTTTCAAACCAGACGAATTTGAAAACGCCGGCTTTTCGTTTCCGTGTGGACGGAAAACATTTTGAAAACGGAGCTTGAGGTTACGATAATCATCATGTGATTTCCCTGACTGACACAAATCCAAAAGACCATGTCTGACCAGAGATCGTTGCGTTTGTCAATTCCCCCGGCATAGTGTGGACTTAAACCTTTTGATGCATTTTCATAGTGAAACCTCCGTTCTCAAATTCCTCAGGCGTAGTGAGCCAAAGATGTTAACGCCGCACTCAGTAAAGACATCGTAGAGAAATAAATGGTCGATTTCTCAGTAACGAGCTTGCTGATTCATTTTTCATCTTATTTCAAGTTGAGCCGTACTGGGACAGACTGTCGAAATTATGTGTCAATATACAAAACTTCAAGACCGTCATTGACTTGGAAAATTACAAATGTAAAAACCACTATTATCATTTGATAAAATTTATATATGAAAAACCTAAGAAATGGGATAGGCGTGGTCAAAAATTTTATTTAAGAGAAGACCAACTTTCAGAAGCATACCTATTACCTTTGATGGTTGCCAGCGAACTGTACGTACGCTCTTTTCAATACAAAGTGTTAAACTACATCCTCTATACAAGTGACCTTCATTTTAAAATAGGGTACGTATCAAATCCAAACTGTACCTTTTGTAAAGATAATCGAGAAACCATTCATCGTGTTTTATTTGAATGTTCTTTTTCCAAGCGTTTTTTGAGTATCGTGTCCTCTTGCATATTTAATAGGCTTGGAAGTTGCGGGTGCCTCTCGATACGTGACATTATGATAGGTATTCTGAAGGAGGGAATGGATCTCATTAACTATATACTAATTCTAGGAAAAATATATCTGTTGACCTGTAGGTGTAAAGGAATCAATCCCGTCTTTAATCATTTCAAGAAATTTTGGAAATCAAATATGAAACAGAAAAATGCATAGCGTTTAAGGCAAATAAGATCAGCCAGTTTAAAAAGAAATGGGAGATGTTTGAGGTATTTAATTTAAATTTACTTTAAATATAATTAAAACTAACTAATTGTCAATAAATATGTAAGTAGTATAAAAAGAAAAAAAAACAAAGAAGAAAACAAACCCTACGTGTAGTAGCTATACTTTGCAAGCACTGTAGTGACACGCGCAGCTAATAGTTTTTGGTAAGTAGGCTGAGTAATTTTTGTAATTTGTGGTATAACAGTAGTGTAAGCACAAGCTCTGTAAGTAGGTTTATGTAGTTATAGTAGCGTACCTAAAACAGTAATGTATTGTAAAGAAAAAATGAATAAAAAGCTTGCAGGAAAAAAGAAGTTGAGCCGTACTACCCTTTATTAAAAACAGTTTTTAGACTGTTAAAAATTTAAAAGTTTTCTTAAAAAGTTTGTACAGGATCTTACAGAAAGATTTCCATACCAGCTAAAAACAAACAGCGACCTATCTTTATTGTGCTACCGAATATGGTTTCCACTTAATTTATACTGTCAAAGGATCGAAAACAACCAACCGTTTAGCGTTACACGTCCCACGACGTAGAACTTTTCTTGTATAGCGTACTACGCGCATTGTAAACAAAACAAAGGAAGGCAAGATAAACAGCAATGACTGCATCTGAATAATTCGTGTGGAGCCCGCATCAGAACAGAACAGAACACGGATTTATTATTTTTTAAATATAGTTATTATTATTTCCGTCAGCTATTATCTCAGATAAAATCTCTCGTTTATAATTTAAGCGAATTTACTATAGCCTTAACAATAGCAATGACTTAATTCTTCCTAATTTCACAATGTGCTTTCGCTTGCCACTAAATGTCACTCTTAATGGCGCACGCAGGTCAAAATATCTATCGTTGCTAAGCAACCACTGTCCATTACGGGAAGTAGTAAGGTTAAAAACGCTTTTGAGATGTCGACAATCCAAATATGGAAAAAATTCTCATAAGGCGGCAGAGCTGTTATTTACAAGGCGTTATTAGAAACCACGTCATATAGAAAAAGTAAATGATTTCCAGAACCTCGGGGTTTTTCTTTTAAAAAAAAACTTTTTTTACCTGGCGCAGTTAAGCATATATTAATTTTATCAGTGTTAGTCGCCGCTAAAGTACAAACAACCTGCTCAGAACAAAACCTGATTAATCCATCAATCTTGAACGATATGACAGTTCCTAACAAGGCTTTCCAAATTTTGTTTCTATATTGTTTAGCGCTAAACATTTTTCTCTTTTTTTACCCCTTGCAGGGTTGAAATCATTTTCTTCCTCTAGGCTTTATTAAAAAAATTTTAATGAATCCTGTCGATATTTTTGTTGTTCAAATGCAAATGTATGCAAATATGGTTTTGTTAAAAAAAACATCGACAGTTGTTTGATATCGGAAGTAGGATACAGGCGGAAACGAGAGACGATTACAACCTCTTAGGTATTATCCTTTATTTTTGATAAGTTTCTTTCTTAACAGTATCTTAACAAAGCGAATATGTTTAGCTAAATTCTTGAATTTACTTTTCTTTCTACGACCGAAATGTCGCGGCCAAAAAATAAAACTGAATAGTAAATACTGCTAGTGATATTGCGCATTTCGTATTGATGGCCATTGCGATTCTCGTACTTCCAGTTTCGAACCGGTAGTTTGTCTTTTCAAGCCAAAATTAGAATAGAATGGTATAGGGAAACATTGGTTAGTTTAATTATTCGCGAGAGCCATGCTACCGGCAAAAGAGCCGTCGAGATTATGTTAATTTTATTTTATTTTTCTACATATCGTTTCTGCAACGAGTTAAAGTTAAAATAACCCTTGCTGTTTCAGTCCCCAACGGGCCAGCCCACGGGCTAACCCGTTCCGATATGTTAGATATCATTTCAATGATTGATCCTGTGTTTTATTATAGACAAATTTCAGTGCAAATGACGATTTTAAAATTACTCATAAGTTAGGTGTCGCCGACAAAATATACACCTTAAGTAGAATAACATTCGATGTGATTTCCTTCGTAAATTTAATTTAATGTCATGTTTTAACCTGTCATCTGGGTCCTAACTGTGGTTTTGTAAGCGTTATTTTAGGACAATCATTACTTTTCATTTAAATTAATTCGGTTTAAACAACTAGAAAGGTAGCACGAGAGCTCAAAGTACTGTTATTAATATTGTCTTTTGTTTTTAAGCGCGCCATAGATTTATTGCGTTACCGAATATTGCCCAGTTGTGTTAACACTGTTTGTTTTCGCATAGATTATAAACACGATGTCTGTCTTAATACAGCTATAAATGCAAATTACTTCAATTTGTTTAAACAGTTCGGAAGGAATAGCTGTGATGAACAGTGCATGATGACAGATCCCTTCTTCAAGGAGTTTTCTGTTACATAATTTTGCCATGAAGCCCGAGTATGACAACCATGGTGTACCAAAGCTAAGCTTGGCCAATCCTCGAGCACAAGTCTTATTCCCGACAGGGCAGTACACTTACGCGTTTGGAAACACGCCTGCGGTAGGGTTAGCGGAGCACTTCGGAACTTCCAGAGCTGACGACAGCTTGGAGATTTTGTCACTTGGCTCGGGAGATGTTCGAAATCTCTTGTTCACAGTTTCTGAACTTTCGCAACGACACACGATTCCTGCAAGTTTGTCTTTTCATCTTAACGATCACGACCCATCAATACTCGCTCGAGATGTCATCATTTTAGAGATCGTCCGTTCTATTAATGCTGACAGCGAAATAGATGTGGACTTTTTGTGGAATCTGTGGTATAATTTGGCGCTCTCGAGCGAGGAACTAAAGCGGCTGCAAGAAATTCTTCAAAATCTAACTTCACCCAAATATGTGAGCAACGTGTTGCAGTTTGGATCTAAGGACGTGTTTACAGAGTGTCTACAAATATGGAACGATTGGCTTCGATTGGAATTGAATATTAATGATGTTTCTACACAGCGGCAAAGTTTAATGGTGTTTGGACTGAATTTAACACAGCAAGAAGGTCAGGACACAAGACAAGAGAACATTAATTTTCTCACCGCCGTTACATCTCTTACTAACACAACAATGAACCAACTGTTCTCTCCATTTGATGAACAAAAGCTTGGTCGCAAATGTCTACAACGACCTAGCCCATTGTATCAGGAAGTATATTCATATTTCTTAAGCGGTTGTACTTCGGAAGTTCAAACTAGTTCAAAAGTAAACCCGACTCTTATTCGCCCGTTTGAACACAAATGGAAGGTCCATTATGGGAGCTGCCCGTTTTCTGGCTTCATTCCAATTGACAGGTATAAAAATTCCTTGATCAGCCACACGGACTTTCTAACTGGTTGTCGTTTATGATATATATTCAGGTAGCTGTCGCGCGGTGAATATATTTTACCGCAGCCTTCAAGCAGATTCCCGGCGAAACGTTGCTAGTGCTATCAACTTTCTGCTTGAAACGAGATTCATTACAGCTAAGGACATTCATGAATTAACAATTTGGTTGCCCTTTGGCTGGACGCTAAGGTTTGGCACTTTTCAGCCAAAATCATGTCCTTGTGTCAGCTGTTACCGCACTGAGCTGTAGTGCGTAGACGCACAATTCCCTGGTTAAATTTTTAGTCGCTTGTTAATTGTCACAACCTTAGGACCTATCTTAGCCTTCACTTGCTATGGCTGCTACTGATAGGCAAACTTGAGCTAAAATCCTTAATTTAAGCTTTTGCTTTTAAAAGTTGCAACTAGAAATTATGGACGATTCTTGTAACACAATACGCGTTACAAAAACCTTTTTTAATATTAAAGAATTACTTAGTTTTACATATGGAACAAAGGCGGTAAAGAAGCTAAGAGTAATTTCAAAAAAATATACTGGAAAATACATCATCTTCCAACCGACAGCCAAGAATTTACACAGGCTTCAGTATTTGTACTGTTAACTTTATTTTTCCTTTCATAAAGTGGCAATAATTAAGAAATTTGTTATCATTTCAGGACTCACTTTCAAAACAACAAAAGTGTAACGAAAACTTGCAAGGAAAAGCTTAAGACGTTGGTAAAAAACTTCCAAACCGTCGCTGATTTTGAATCCGATAATCCTCGTATAAAGGTACGTATAATAATTATATTCACGGTATGTTGTTTTATAAACAACATTTTCAGTTGTGCATATAAAAGGCTTTAATTTAATAATATTCGATCATTAAAACCATGGTTTAATTTATGGTAATAGAGACCAAGAGTTTCTTGACAAAAGAGACAGTCTCCAACTTAAACTTGTTGCCTAGCAATGGATGAAAACATATCAGTTAACAACAAATTCAAATGCATTTTTTGCGTTCATATTGTTGTCATGGTAATGTTATTTTGTTAAAGTTTCAGCTAACTAAATTGGCTGAGTTGATTTATCTGTAATGATCTTTCAATTCTGTGAAGCGAAAGTGTTTTTATTGTGAAACGTTGAACATAAATAGCTCTAAATAACTCTGTGGTCATATTTACATTAAATGATATTTCCCTCAAAAATGAAGACGGTGTTTAGGATGATCAAATACATATTTTGCTAATTAGTTTATTTCTGACAGACATTTCGACAGAAACACAAAAATTATGGACAATTATCTTGCTTCGTGTATTAAAATGGAAGTCCTTCGTTTTCAAGCCCTACAATTTTCAGCTTTTTATATTAAGGTTATTTAACATTTTAGATGACATTCTGGAGTGGAGATGCACTAGAGCTCTGTCGCAATGGATTAACAAAGGACGCGCTCTTTGATGTGATTGACACAAGTAACCTAAGCGATCACATTGGACTCTTGAACATTCTAGTGTGTTGTGGAAGAAGACTTAAAGAGTAAGTCGAGCTTGGCTCAAATATTTATAAACACTATTTCTTGTCGATAATGATGAAAAAGGATCGCGGGACTAGAATATACGGGGTGTTCCAAAGTGTTCTCAGGGTCGTTCATCGTTCTGTTCAAAGCAGATTTGTATCTTACAACGAATAATGTTAAGATTGATCAAATCAAATTTATTGATAAAATAAAGCAATAAATTAAAATTCCTGTTTAAGATGAATGCTTTCAAAGCGATCTCTGGAGTTACTAGCTCTTCACGCTTAACATTTATTCATCTGTTCGCAAGAGGTGTGAATGGAAATCGGTTACGTACAGAATTATGGAAGAAGGACATTTTTTTGTCATGAATCGACAGATGTTTTCTATATTACTGATATGTAATGGTAATCTAGGACTGAGTGGAGTCCAATTCGGTCTGTAATCATACGAGTGATAACAAAATCGGACGAATTGGACGACACGAAGTTCTATTACCAATTAATCAACTAAACAGTTTACGCTAAGGAGAAAGGAAATATTTTTTTCAAAATTTATCTGCTTTTATGACACATACAAATTACAAGTTAATTCGTGTTGTGACTAATAGGCTCACTCCTTTGCAGGCCAGCTCAGTCCCAGTTGTTCACGTCCACCATGTTGTGGAGAGCGTCTGGTCTGTCGAGTCTTGAAGATTACTTGGACTCCAGTCTTGGAATTCAGAAGAGTTTGTTTCCTTCTGTACTTGGGCTAAAGCTAGCAGAGGACTTGGATCTCGGAAGAAGGTTTGAACCATGTGATCTTAGTACTATAAATTCCCGTTCACTCTTTATCGTTGCCTGCATGCCTCGTAAATTCGACCTTCTCGACTTGATTCCTTTCTCCCTTGCATGTTATGGTTACATCGGAGATTGTATACATTTGCAGACAGGACTGTTTTTCTTTCTGACTGTGTTCCTAGCTATCTGCCTGCTTCTGTGCCAGCCTGCCTGCATGTCTTTCCCTTGTCACTTTGCCTGCCTACCAACCTATAGGGCCGTTCTTGTTTGACTACCAAAATACCTGTCTACCAGCTTACGTGCTTCTTTTGCTAGCTTGTCGAGCCTTAATCTTTACCTTTCTGACCTAAACTTTACCTGTAAGGCATTTTTAAACTGATCAGAAAAATCAAACTCGTTTAATTCCTTTCAGTGACGTTTTGACTGTAAAAGAAAGTCGACGAATAGAAGACAGGATGATTTGGGTAAAAACTGAGCCAGAAAGATCGCCGATCTCTTTAAGTAAGTCTACTTTGCTTTCAGGCTTTATCTGACACTACAATATATTTAAACCACACAATCGAGGAACGACACTCCCTCCCCCACTCCACCCCCCTCTCCTGCAATCACAAGAAAGCTTTATAAATGAAGCATCGATTAAAATAGCGTCTTAAAATATTTCAAATCAACTTGACTTTTTAAAAGCTTTTTTCAGACCCACAAAAACTCATATATTTTAAATTAATCAAAATAAAGAGACTAGAAGAATGCTAAATATTTTTTTTCTGCCGGCGTCAGTTGTATTTCAGCTTGAGCAAAATCAATGTACGAAAAATCTAAAGAACTTTAACTTCTATCCTCCAGTGAAATTTTGGACTGGAATACAACACTCTGATTGGCTGTTTCCCTTAGCTGTCTTGTACCATAGTTGCCAATCATGATGTTTTGTCGTCTTGGTGCGGGCGTATTTTGAGACACATTCAAAGCACTGTATTGATCGCCAGTTATTTTTTTCCTATCCAGTCCGATCACCAGATGTCTTAACTGCTCTTAAGTCAATGGCAGCCCGATGTTTCAGATTGCCTTCTCCTGAAAAGCGATGTCTGCAGCTAAGTGGTGTGACCCTCTCCTCCCCTACCACATTTTTCCTAGCGTTTCTACAAATGGCGGCAACTTTTGAAGAACATGGTAAGTTGATGTTATTGATATAGCGAAACAGTAGAGTATTTAACATAGACCGTGTTCTGATTAGGGTCTTAACGTATAGAATAACTCGAGAGTCGTTTTCCACTGGTTGACGATGTCAATAAAGAAGAAAATAACTCGAGAAATTGTTCAGTTTTATCTCGCGTATTTGTTAACCAGATTAAAAGCTGCAGGTTACATATCACTGCAGAAAACTCGCGTTGTAAATGATTGTTCAATTCCTTTGAATCACACGAATTCTTGAAATAATTTATTTCCTACAGGAAAAGGAAAGATTTTATAAGCTTATTATGTTATGAAATTACTGGGCAGAAAAAGTCGGTAAAGAAAATCTCAGGAAACTCGTGTTTCCTAAGCATTTTTAACTCTCGATCCGATGCAGAACCCTGCTCGTGTTTTTATATTGAGGTAGTACGAATATCGTTCCTTTTTCTCCAAGTCATTTGTTTCAGTGTGCAGAATTTTCTGAGGAGATGAATAAACAGAACAATCCAAAGAGTAGAAAAGATTCCAAGAGATTAAGAAATAAGAAATCTGAAACTTTAGCTAAATGCTTCAAGACTGACAATGTCATTGTATTTTTCTGTTCCTCTTTATGTTGTCTGATTGCAGCTGATCAGGTTCTGAGCTATGCTGAAGAGTGTTTACCTTCAGTCAGACTGTTTCAGAAGCGATCTTGCACCAAGCTCTGTGGCCTGTCATGGAATGTTCTCAAGTGCTTGGCTGGAATATCTCCGGGTACGACTATTTAAAAAGGTGTATATTGTTTCATTCGAAATGTTGGCTGTTTTACACATTTTCAGTGATTCTTCGTTTTGCATGGGAGGCGCATTGGCCTCATGGTTAGTGTACTCGTCTCCTGATCGAGCGGTCCGGGTTCGAGTCCTGGCCGGGGACATTGTGTTGTGTTCTTCGGCAAGACACTTTACTCTCACAGTGCCTCTCTCCACCCAGGTGTATAAACGGGTATCGGCGAATTCGATGCTGGTGTGTAACCCTACGATGGACTAGCATCCCATCCAGGGGGGAGTAGAAATACTCCTAGTCACTTCATGCTACAGAAATCGGGACAAGCTCCGGCCTGGTGGGGCCGCTTGGCTCGTTTGCAGACCGAGATTTTATCTCTTTTTTTTTCGTTTTTCATAGGTGTGGTTCTCAGAGTTGAAGTTCGAGTCACGTTCCCTGCAAGAGCTTTGTCACGCAATACACCTGTCATGCAAGCAGTGCTGTTTGAGGATCCAAATGATGCTAGATTTCTTAAAGTTTGGCCAGTCTCTCAAGTGAGGAATATATTTAAATTATTCTATGAACTGAAATAAACATCATTTTAAAAAAAACAGTACGTAGTAACCTAATCAGGGTAGTGCGTTAGATTTTGGCAACTTTGAGCATTATCAGAGGTCTTCGCGTCATGTTCTTGGAAAAGATAATATTATGCTCCCATTGCCTTCACCCATAATAATTATAAGGCCCTATCCACTGCGCCGGAAGAATTTGAAAAAGCAGCTTTATTTCTACAGTCACTCCCTACCGTCCACACTAATCCGTCACGAAAACGGAGCTTTTCAAAAATGCTCTTCAAACCGGAGGAATTTGTGCTTTTCGTTTCCGTGTGGACGTAAACATTCTGAAAACGGAGCTTTTTGAAAACGGTGGCCTCGCGATTATCATGATATTCCCCTGCCTAAGTTTTTTTTCCAAACACAAATCCAAAATGACCAGTGCTTGTTGTGGCGTTCTCAAATTTCTCCGGCGTCTTACACTTACCAAGTTTATTAACATAATGTATTTTTTTGTTGTTCTAAGCTAGAGCAAAGGACATTTCACCGCCCTGTTCATCTGTTTTACAACAATGTGCGTTATGACCCTGATCAGGGAACTGTTACCTTGCTGGTGCTTGAAGTAGATTGGCAAGCCCTCCATGTTGACACAGTCCTGATTCTATTAAGTTCTTCTGCCAACTGTACATCAAACGCTGTCAAATTAAAGACTGGCTGTAAAACGACCACGGATAACCCGTGCTGCTTCGTGAATGAAACCGGGAGGAAAATAAGCAAAAACCATCGCGAAATGGAAATACTTCGCTCAAAGAGACGTAAACCTCGTCTCGCGAAAAATCTATCTTGCGTTAGCATGAGCTGCGTTAGCGATCACAGGAATAGCGGTCTCCAAAAGTACGACAGCTGCTACCGTCTTGAAATCATGTCTAGTCGGGATGTCATCATTCAAAACGCTGGTCACATGCACAGGAGTACAGACTGCTTGGTCATGGAAGAGAGGCACTCAAGGGCCCCTGCGAGACTCTTCCCATCAGGCATCGATTCGCCATGTTATCAGTTAAAGGATGATATTTCACTGGATAAAGAGATAGCTGGTGTCGTCATTACTCGTAAAGGGGGTCACGCCATCGAGGACGACAGTGACAGTAAACTCGTGACAACAACCAGGGAGAGAATGGATGATGTTATACGGCTCTTTAGATTGCGTGACGTGACTTTTGTGACGCGTCAAAAGTCAAAGACTGACCATCTTGAGGTGTGGATGTAACGAACCAGTTGTAGGTTTTGAGCTTTCCAGTTTTCATCAGTTGTTGCCATGCTTGCAAGATTCCAGCTTTCGTTTTTTGATGTCCACAGTCTTCCCTACCATCCGCCCCAGCTTACATGTAACTATTTGCACGGAAAGAATTATACTAGGGCAATAGCTTTTTCTCGGTTTTGTCGACAGTTTAAATTTCCCGCCACTTCCATACTGGGTATATATTGTATAACAAAGCCTACAGTTATCAAAGTTGATCAGCGTTTGTTTCTACGTTTGTTTCTAATACAACATGCACTTCACGGCTGTTGACGTCAGCTCATTAATTTTACTCTGGCTGGCTCAAAGGTGCACTGCAATGTTATTATTGATGATGATGATGATGATGATGATGATAATGATGTTGTTGTTGTCAGTTAGTTACCATCTCCACTTGCCCTCGCACATACCAGCTTTGCCTCCTGCACGTGAACAAACGATGATAATACAGCTGTAATGTTTATCATTTGACGATTAAATGAAAGAAAAAGCTAACTGTTTCTTTTTTCTGTGTTTTGTTTTTCTGTCATCTCACTTTGGATGCTCAGCTGTTGGCTTTGGAAGAACACGTCATGTGCTTCAATGCAGACATTTTAATTCTGAGAACAGCGAATACAGCTTCTCCTACGGTGGAATATATTCCAAAAGAAATGCCAACCACTGTAGAAATCACGCTTGATGGCCAAGGGTAAGAGTGAATCTAGAGTAAGTGTCTTATTTAGAGGGCAATCGAGGAGCTATCAAGGGTAATGTGTTACTGCCCAGATCACGAGGTCTTAGTTACACACCTATACTTTGCCTCTCTCCATCTAGTACAGGGAAATTTTCAGTTTGACCAACCAAACAAATAATAAGGGGGGGGGGTGTGATTATGTTGTAGGGAGATCCCCCAATTATACATGCTGTTTCTTCATTCATGCTACGTTACCAGTATTTCGGTATTAAGTGCCATCACTGAGGTGTCTCCTACGACCTTTTTGGGAAAGCTTCTTTTTCTCTCCAGTCTAGTCCTTTATCAGCCGTTGAAAGCAGAGCCTGTACCGTTAGATAAATAGATAAGATACCTTATGTCATGTATTGACAAGACTCAACGAGCCACACCAAAGCAACATGGCGGTCCACTCGAAGCACGTTTAATTCCAGATATGCGCACGCATCCAATTTACATACTTCCATATTTAGCAAATGCCACAGGGAGACCATAACACCTTTGCTAAATCATTTTAGTACTTTCGACAAGTTAGAAGGAGACGATATACATTTTTAAAGTACTGGAGTGGCAAGCAGGTCCTATTTAGTGCGTTAACTTTAAAAAACTTCAGCGCTTGTAAGTTCAGTGTTAAAACTTAATACTGCTTTTCTATTTTTTCTTCAGTCTAGAATAAACTGAATAACACCAAAACATAAAGCTTATAACAGGTTGTTATACTATTTTTCCAGGAAACCTCTTAAACTCTATTTTTCTGCTCCTGTGGACGAGAAAACCTCTAAAGTTCAACTATTAAAAGACAAAAAGAAACTCCGATGCCACTTTCCTAAGAGTGAATTCGGCGTTTCTGGGCAAGCCTGCATCAAACGACTGCCGACAATGAATTTCTCGACTCTTCCAAAGTGGACCTCGAAGGAAGAATTAAGGTACGACTCTTTCCACTGTAATTTACTTTTTTCTGCAGCAAGATAGAAATTTTCGTGGTGGTCATAGAGGTCTTCTAATACAATAGGACATATCTTGTGTTAAAAACAGAGGGTTTCCCCCCGTGAAGTTGCTAGAACCGCAACAAGCTGCCCCAAGCGCCGAAAGTTGCCCAAACGTTGCTGAGCACAATCGGGACAGGTCTATATCCAATTCAAGACTGGAGTGCAAAAACCATACCCTATGTATGACCAAAACGGCTGAAAAACCATACTCTTTGGGGCCACACATACCTATATAGCCCATATAAGGGAGTACCACACCCCTTCCCTTGGGGTTTTTCGTCAAAACTTTCTTGGTACATCAGTATGGCCACTGTGACGTCATAAACGTCAATTTGATACATTAATAATTGTTAGCTGACACGTGACAACAGTTTCCTGTAAGAAACCAATCGTTTTGTATTTAAATGACAGACGATCAACAACTAGGTATTTGATCCCGTGGTTTTATCTGCTTTCAGTTTCTTGATGGTCTTCAATCAAATTGATGAGGAAGAAACAGTGCCTCAGGACAGGACGGCTTTTGAAGAGTTCCAAAATGCTTTACAGTGTGTTTTCGCGTCTTTTGTCGAATTTCCTCAGGTAACACAAACTTTGAAACCTTTTTCACTTTGACTTCCGAATCAAAGAATCCAAAAATTCATCGTTGTTTGTTTCGAACGTTTTAAATAAGCTTTTTTTCACTCTCTAACAGAAAAATACGTGTTTCACAATCCACGAGCCAAGTAACACAGAGGAAAACGCACCAAACTTCACCATAGTTGTGCAAGATGTTTACTGTCACCGACAGGTTCCGCTGGCCAAGGTTCTTTTTTGTGACCATAGCGTTACAGCCTTCCCTTCTAAAGGTAACAGAAATTCAGCTCCTGCTGTCAAATACAGAGAGGTTCTGAAGCAAATGATGACAGACAGAGAGGAAAGTCCGATGGTTCACGTGACTAAAGAGGTAACAATAACTAGAAAAAAATACTCAGATTAATTTATGATGCTGAGATCTTGGTCTAGATAAAATATCAAAGCTGCGTGTTGATTATAACAGGTCAGGAAAAAATTAATCGCAGAAATGCATGTTTCCTTCCGTTTTCTGATAAGCTCATTACGTCATTGGCGTTTGTGTCGTGATTGGCTAGATGTGGTTTTGCGACAGCCATAAATACAAATTAGCTGTTTTTAAGAAGTTGTTTCTATAATGATTTTTAAAGTATCATGGAGGTGCTGAATCCCTCTACCAACAGTGTCTTCTTCAAAAGTTCTCTACAAAACATATCTCGAGGATGAAAAACTAAGAGAAACTCTGCTCCAAGATTATAACCTGAAGCATTTGAAGCTTAGACTTATAATTTTCGAAAATTAACAGTGGCTCTGAACCCACACTACAGAATTTTTTTAAACTTTGCAAAAAGTTGCATCTTATTACGGATACGGATCACCGGGCTCGTTTTGAGTTATAAGTGCTTAAATCTACAATTAAGGGTGTTTTTAGCAGGTCATATTGTTACCATGGTAACCTATCATACCACAAAATTGACAGCAACATGTTCACCAATGATTAGGCAGTGTTTTTGATACCATGATTTTGGCATCAACCGATATAGAGAGATTATAATGGCCCATCAAAATGTACGTCTTGGAAAGTGCTGGAAACTGTTTCGAGCCTCCTTAAGTTGAATTGTACTTTAAAAGGGCGCAAGGCAATAATTGCTTTGTTTTTCAACCTCAGGGGCAAGTTCTTTTAAAGAGACTCCTGTACACAAACGCAAAGCGGGTGAAGCAAACTGAACCACTAAATCCAGTGTGGATGGACTCAATCCTACAGCTGAGATTCCGAGGAGAAAACACTCAGTTGGAAATCCAGGACTAAAATGAAAACAATTAACTTTCAAGAGCTTTTACTCTAACGCCTTCGTGTTTGCCAAATAAGCAACGATTGTTGGTGATATTGGAAAAAAAATCTTTTGTGTTATGCCTGTATTGGATTCTATCCAATGGCATTATAATACAGAGCTCCAAATGGTTAAACACTGACTGTGCTCTTCAGAAGGTTGTAAAAAAATAGTTTAGTAAAAATTGTCTGTGCTATTTTTAGTAAGAATATTTTTAATAAAACCCCTTTTTTATTAAATTTCACTCTGAAGAGTATCTAGCGTGTAGTTGTCGTGTTGCCTTGTTTCATTTTGTATATCGTAGCAGATTGTCACATTAATTTTGTCTCTGTTACATATTAAAACAATTAACTTTATTTGCTGCGAAACATACACGGAAATTTAGGCCCTGTCCACACAGAAAACGGAGCTGTTTTGCTCCGTTTTCAAAAAGATTTGCGTCCACTTATTGTTTCGTATCGTTTTCGCCTGTCCACACTACAACGCCGTATCCGTTTGAAAACGCTTTTATACCCTCAGTGCGCATGCTAAAATGAACTAGACGCATGCGCATTTCAATATATCGGCCCGCGAAATTAGCGCCATATAACAATTATTCCATGAGCCCGAGTTGGATATGAAGTGATAAAATAACCAACGAGCGCATAGCGCGAGTTGGTTATAATCACTTCATATCCAACAAGGGCGAATGGAATAATTTTTTTAGTAAATTCTCAAACCGGGTTTTGCCGCCGATTTTTATTTCGGCCATTATAGAGGGCTAAAGTCGAAAACTTCGTGCGGAAACTTTTTAAACTTGGCGCACTATTTTCCATATGACGTAAAACTCCGACTATTGGCTCATAGTCGGAGTTTTTTAGCCAATCAAAAAGCTAGAAATGCAATAGTCGGAGCTGAGAATTTACTAAATGTTGATAGTCTGTCCGCCATTTTGGATACTCACGGTCGAATGGTCTGGTACCCGGTCTGTCTATTTGATGACGTCACCGTTTCGGATAGCATCGTTTTCTCCGTCCACACTAGAAAACAGCGTTTTCAAAAAGCATCGTTTTCAAATCGCTCCACTCTGGAGAGCGTTTTGGAATGGCTCCGTTTTCGGTGATCGTTTTCGGCGTTGTAGTGTGGACGATAGCCGTATCTGGAGCAAAACAGCTCCGTTTTCGTTTGAAAACGGATTAGTGTGGACAGGGCCTAAAGCGCAGGCATTATTACATTATTTCTAAAATAAATTTCAACGAAAACTATGGAGTTCAAGGAACCGACAATGGCTAAGGACAATTATTGGCGCATAAATAAGCAAATTGAGGCTTATGTCTCAGGAAATAGGTACCGCAATGAAAACTCTTTATACTTCTCCCCTCCCTCCCCCCTTCCCGCCTACAATCAGCTCAACTGTGGGGTGACATGTGATATGAATGCGGAAAGATCTTTTGACCTAATTATTTAAACTCTTAAATCCAGCTAAAAGAAGGCAAAACGAATAACAAGAGCCTGGGAGTTTCCTGGATGGAGGTTGTAGAGGGTCTAGGTTCATACGCTATACTTAATTTCAAGATTGTGGTTTCTGTCGATTGCATTAAATGAATTAAATTATAGTGCAGTGCAAATAAATGTTGTTGTTGTTTTTGTTGTTGTTGTTTGAAATTGCCTAACCGGGCACCCCTATTCATACATGCATTTAGTATGTTGTTTCAATCGGAAACGCACCACGAACCATGAAACTTTAATTATATAATTTGGTTCAAGCAACGGTAAAAATCGAGATAATTGATGTTCTACAAAAGTTTTGTGGTGGTGCAAAAGCATTATCAAATGAAAGATCCGAATTCCTCTTTATAGCAGAACACGTGGCAAAAAAAATCGAAAATTCCAGATATTATTTTTTCCAATTTTGTTGTCAGGAATCTTATATCTATCGTGGCATAAGAAAGGCAATTTGACCAAAAAAGGGTTGGCATATTGAAATTGTTATAATGATATTTTTTGTACTAGGTAAATCCATAAATGTTTTTACATATAAAATGATATTAAGCAAGATGTTCCTTTCTAAATACGCCGTAACTTTATTCTGTAACTTATCAATAAGTACTAATGGTAGCTTGGAATAACGTCTGTTTATGTTATAAGAAATTATACATTTTGAAGTGACAGCTTATTAATACCCTTTTTTATCACTGTTCCCTTTTTGACATTTGTACACTTAAAATCATTCTAAACATGATTAAACAGTGTTTACCAAGACAACAAACACACTCTGTCTTTAGTCATTAATTTTCATTTATCATCATGTGACAGGGTCCCCAAATGTTACGGGCTTAAAGTTGGGAGTCTAAATCAGGAGAAGCTCAAAAGGCACTTCTCTTCTCCCCCCTCTTCTCTTTAGGACCCTACAGGAACATTACGTTTATATACAGTTTGAGACTTCGAGAGACTGGTTCCTTCTGTCTTGTGTCGTCAAGTTTCCTCTATGCATTGTGTATTTAGATGTGATACTCCCAAGCTCCGAACTTCAAGTGATATTAGGCATATTCAAATAAGTATTTTCCCATGACATGATAAATGTCACCATTGTCATAGGAAGAGACCATTTTCACATGTAAACATTCGCCCGCAAAACGAGTCCTGGAGTAAACTCTTTTACTGTGTAATAAAGCTAACTAGCATGATCTAACTAAATTAATTAAGACTGTGCAGATAAATCTAAATTGTAGAGGCAGCCTACGCTGTTTGTGAGCTGAAGATACAAACATATTATACTTAGACAAAATTTTAGGCTTCGTTGAAATCTATTTCAACCGGATAGCTTATTTGAAAGCTGTTGAAATAGAGGACAATCCTTCCAGACCGTTTAAATTTACACTTTGCCACGCAATCATTGCCAGGTGTTTATTGAAATTTTAAATTTCAATCCTTCGAACTTCTAGCCCCAAAATAATTTGAGAAGAATATAGCAATGCCGTTTTGCCTTTATATGAAATTCAAACTCCCAGGATTCAACTGGTGACAAACTAAACCACCTTTGGTAAGTTGGATTCCATATCAAAAAATAAAAAGACATCTAAAACAAGTTTATCTCACAATAAACTGAACCATTGGCCAAAACATTAAAACTTCGAGAGACATAGAATATATTTAAATACTTATACCAAAATGCGTACCAGCTCATTTTAATCGGTGAAGTTTTCAAAGCGATAACCGGAGCAGTTACATGAAAAAAAAAGTGATGTCAGACAAATTCAAACCTTTCGGAAAAAAAAAGATTAAAATTTTGACAAGAGTAGAATAAATTTAAATACCAATACCAAAATCAGTAATATCATTTCTAACCGGTAAAGGTTTGAAAGAGATGACTACAGCAGCTAGAAAAATAGGTGATAGCACAAACTTAACTTCTCAAATTAAACACAATTCATCAAGTTCAAACAAAAGAAATCATGGCCGTGACGGTGTTTGGATATCTGATCTTAATTAGCATAGATTTTTACAATTTTGTTTCTCCGTCAGTTCTCCTTAGTTTTAGTTTCGATTGAGAAGATACATTCAACCCTCAAGACGGTGTTTGACCACATTTGCAAACACCTTGAAGTTCGTCAAAAAATACTCCGCTGCGAGTCGTTTTTTCAACTCTCTTCTCGGTGTTTAGAAATGTGGTCGAACACGGTCTTTCGTGTTTGATATATTACTTAAAAATACGTGTTCTCTTCGTGATCTTGCGGATTCACACTCGTAGCTTCTTCTGCCTCTTTATCCCCTGATACACAGGTGCTGTCATCCAGGACATCGTCATCCGAGGCATCAATGGAATCGGTGTGGTACGTTTTATTGAAAAATCCTTTCCTGTTACCACTCTTGGACTTGTCAAGGACTGCTCCCTCAGTTTTGTCGATAGCTTCCCGAGAACCATCTGGGGCTGTTTCACCTGATGTGCTGGCCCCATCATCTGTCAAATCCATGGAATCAGAATGAAACGTTTTATTGACGAAACCCTGTCTGTTGCCACTCTTGGACTTTTCCAGGGCAGTTTCCAGTGATTTGTTGACGAAAACCTCATCTACATCTTCGGCACTTTCCATGGACTCGTTTTGAGTCGTTTTGTAGGCACCCTTTCCCTCACTGCTCCTGGAATCGCCAAATACACTGACGACTGAAGCCTGGGAATAGTCTTCCACGTTCCCAATGGAAACCATAGAATCGCTTTTGAAATTTTCGTTGTAAAATCCTATCTCTTTGGGACTGTTTCCTTCGTCAGCCGTCTTGTCTCCTGACACTTGCGGAGCCATTTCCACATCATCCAGTTCAACTGAGGCATTCCGAAAAGACTTATGGTAAAATCCTTTCTTCCGGTCACGCCTACTAAGCTTTTGACGAGGCTTGGAATCTGGAGTGCTGTGAAGATCTCCCCCCATGTGCATTTCAATGGAAACGACTCCCTGCTTTGTCTCGTTATTATTGGGCCCCCCGTCACGGAAGCTGTTGTACAGTAGGTCCCTGGACAGTCGCCTTGTTTCCTGACGTTGTTCCTCGTGGGGGTGGGCCACAGATGAGCGTCTGTGTTGTTTCTGCTGATGCTGAGGTGTCTCCGGTGAAGTTTTTCCGTCGTCCTTCCTTCTGGTCAGCAGATGGATGAATAAAAGGAAAGACAGCACGGCCACTGCAAGGACAGGCATCAACACAGAGATGTTCACACATCCAGTCACTATTTCCTCGCGTTCTAGAACACAAAATGAACAAGTCAGAGGAAGATGGTAATCCTTTCTGTTAATAAAAAGCTTAGAGCAGTAGATATAACTAGCAACCTTTGTGGCTTTGTAAAAGGTATGCCGGGATTGCCTGATAAAAGGGTTCCCAAATCTCTACTGAAACAGTGGGTGAAATCAGGGAGGGAGTGGATGTATGGACAGGAAATGTTGTAAGCCAAAAATAAAAATAATCAAAAAATAACTTTAGGTTAAATTGTTAGATGTTAGAGTGTGCACTCACGTTGAGGGATTAACAAACTGCAATGGGGACTCCTACGTGAGACAAGTGGAGGTGCTCCTGGTCTCGTTCAAGGATGTGAGTTTGACACTTTGGGTGTTCAGGATAGGAACATGTTGGGTTTGTATGCTTATTTCTGTTTTTATAAGCTGTCGTACCGTACCGTGTTGCTGGTCAAGATCAACCTAACAGCTGCAACAGAGAGCTTCACACATTGTGAGCAGGTAAACCGCAAATTTATGTCTGAATTGTGTCTTGACCACACACATCAAACAGAGAAATGTAAATCTGTGATCGAAGTCACGCTTCCAAGCCTCTTTGCAGTTGTTTTTAAATATCTTCTTGACAAAAATTAATTCCCTAACGATGCCGTAGGTCGGCGAAATCTTGGAATTAGAAGAATAACACTACCTCAAGCTAAGGCCGCAGTCGAATCATCCGTTTTGAACCACAGTTGCCATAATTGATTCATCCAAGAGAGAATGAGCAGGGAACAGATCCCTGTGTCCCATGATAACTATTTAAAATCTCTAGGTTTTTTATAGAACTCTGCCAGCGATAAATTGTATGACGTTTGTCTAACTAACTAGTCAACTTTCATTCCCGTGGGGAAACAATACCAGATTGTTCAAAATGGTAACTATGGACCTAACCACTAGCCTCACACTTTGATACAATAGAGTCTTTTCACATGACGTCAAGGCAGCCATATTGGGGTCCCAAACAATGAAACGGACAATCTTGTGAGATTTAAACTCTTTTTTTGTGTAAACACTTTTTTGTTCTAATAAATTTGCACGGCTACTGGGCACGTGAGTGAAAACGCTCTACAGAGTTCAGATAATTTTCATCGGAAGAGCTAGGCCCATGTATAGGGCATCTGATCCTTAAGCCCATCCACACTATGCCGGGGAAATTTGAAAACAGAGGTTTCACTCTGAAAACGCATCAAATGTTTTCCGTCTGCAATATGCTGGAGGAATTTAAAACCGCAACAACCTGCCGTCATTTTGGATTTGTGCTAAGGAAAATTCGGTAAGGGAAATCATGCGATCATCTTGACGCCAGTGTTTTCAAAATGCTTTCCGTCCACAAGAAAACGAAATGCCGACGTTTTCAAATTCTTCGGTTTGTAGAGCGTTTTCCTAAATCCCCTTTTTCGTGACGGATCAGTGTGGACGGAAGACCTAACTATGGAAATAAAGCTGCGTTTTCAGATTTCCTCGGCGTACTGTGAATTTCTCGATTCTTCGTACATACCTGTCTTGGTCCATCCTCGTTTCAGTTCAATTCTACATCGAGTACTAGAGACGCCATTAGTCGCGTTGCATTCATATATTCCAAAGTCCGTGTCATTCGCTGGGGTAACAACAAGAACGTTCTCATGTATTCTTGAGTTTGGGGTCTGGGGAACAGACCGCTTGTCTTTCAACCAGACGTACGTAATAGTCGACGAGGCCTGAGTCTGAGAAGTTTCGCTGGTATAATTTTTGGTCACATAGCAACCGAGATTGACAGGACGTCCAAGGATGGTGGTGATTTCTACTCGTGTGAGGTTATCGTCGCGTGCAAGTCTCTCTGTAAGAAATAAAAAAAATGAACATTGTGGTTGATTAGTTAATGTAGAATGACTAACTGTCGGACTGGCTTTATGACTGACTGACTGAATAAATGAATGAATGACAGACAGGCTGGCAGACTGACCGACTGATCGACTGACCGACTGACCGGCTGACCGACTGCCTGACTGACTGATTGACTGACTGACTGATTGATTGACTGACTGACTGATTGACTGACTGATTGACACTGACTGACTGACTGACTGACACTGACTGACTGACTGACTGATTGACACTGACTGACTGACAATGACCGACAGACTGACTGCCTGTCTGATTACTGACTGATTGACTGACTGACTGGCATAGACTGACTGACCGGCTGACCGACTGTCTGACTGACTGACTGATTAACTGACTGACTGACTGAGTGTTGACTGCCTGACTGACATTGACTGATTGACTGACTGATTGAGACAGACTGACTGACTGCCTGTCTGACACTGACTGACTGACACTAACTGACTGACCGCCTGACTGACTGATTGACTAACTGACTGACACTGACTAACACTGCCTGACTGACTGAGCGACGGACTGATTGACTGACTGACTGACACTGACTGGCTTACACTGACTGACTGACTGATTGACTGACTGTCTAAACTGACACTGACTGGCTTACACTGACTGACTGATGTACTAATTGACTGACTGATTGACTGACACTGACTGGCTTATACTGACTGAATGACTGACTGACTTATTGACTGACTAACTGAATGACACTGACTGACTGATGCACTGATTGATTGCTGCATCAATGCCCTTGAGGCAAAACGTGATATCGATATCGTGAACGCTTAGCTTGTGTTTAAAATACAAACTTGAGGTTGAAGATTAAACGGTGCAGTATGAATGACGCACTTTCTTTGTTTAGCACTGTATATTTAGGATCAAGAACTGACGATCTAGTATTAGAATAAGAATGACTGATACAAAACTCACTTTACATGTCAAACCTGTTTCACAGGTATGACAGAATATTCTCCGAAACCTTCAAAATTCCGTTCAATCGATACTCTTAGAAATGCGTCTTGATTCCCACATGTTATAGTTAATATTTTCATCACCAAATTTTCAGTTCATTTACTTGGGCTTTCGTTTCGTGACTAGACGCGAACCAGATTCAAGAGTCTGCGCACAAGACGAAGCAATATTTCAGATCAGACCATCATCAAGTGACGAAGTGTAGACATCGTGTAATGGCACACGAATTCACAGCCTGGCGTGTTAAGGTTTGCGAAACCAACAACTAGAATTATACAGGACAAACCAGCCTCTAAGCAAGCAAGAATCAATTTGAAAATTTGATTTTAAGGAATAGAGAAGGTTATAATATACTATCTGAGAATAAAAAAAAACACTGGGACAAATATCAAGAAGCATCAGAGTTTACATTTGCCTTCTTTTCGAACTTTCATCATCCTCCAATCGCTATTTATTGAACGAGGAGAAATGATCAACTTCGGATAGATATGAGCTGAGAAACAATTTTGTTTCGTTTTAAAATATCTTTTAGAACAGGAAAAATTACATCCTTTCGACGTATATTCAGTCTTGAGTCAAAAAAGCTAACGAAACACAAATATCTTAGTCTATATGTATTTCATATTTTCGCCGAAGACCTTTCTACATGTACATGTTATTAAAAAAATACAATGGAAAAAGGATTCCTAAACTAAGTAGTTGAATTAATTCGTTTATTTATTCTCTGGCCGCTGCGTAGTTCCAAAGTTCATTAAACAAATGAAACAAGACAGCGATGTTCTTCTTGCACCAACTAACACACAACCGGAAAATGGTCCCGTACTGTTTTTTTGTGATAACTAGAGGTTTCATGGTACATTTCTTCTCAGGTCTCAAATGGATCTCTTCGACGATTGCCAATTAATTCTTACTCAATATAACAATTAAAGCACTTCGTTTCGCTGGCTCTGGATGTATTCTAACCCAAAGCATAGAAACACAGCGACAGCATTTTCTTACCATTTCCTGCAACAAGGTGAAGAACGAACCACACAAATTGAATAACACGTACATAACAAGTACATGACCTGTTGGCCGCCATGATGTTTTGGTTGCCACTCTATACAGTACAGTGCAAAGATTCCAGCGCAAGATTTCTATATTAGTCAGCTGTTTGTCCTAAGCAGGACTTAAAAAATATACAGTCCAGACTATGCTAAGCAGTCTAATTGTGGATGGCATTATCAGCAAAATGTATGCATATTTATTATGCTTTTTATGATATTGAAAGTATTGATATTTAACAAACAGTTTAGCGCACGACAAGGGGAATTTATGGCATTGCTCCGGGAATAGAGACCTCTCAGTCGCTGTTTTTTTTTTTTGCTCAACGTCATTATTAAATCATCCAGACGAAGCTAAATGAAAGTTCAAGGTGCATGATTGTGTAAAAATAGCTTCAAAAAGGATTCCGTCTATTTAAACGCCATCCGATATAAAAAGCAATTGAAGCTATATAACTGAAAACTTCCTTCTTACGTAAACGATGTCTTGTTATCGCTCGTAAAACCATTATCATGGCCCTATAATTTTTAGCAATTTTCGTTTCTCTGCAGATAAGAAACGGGGAAGGAAATGCTAGTCGAGAATGCTTAAGTATGTTTAATACCGTTTTGAAATGTTTTTAATTACAATTAAAACAGAAATCAGTCTTTTATCTCTATTTTTAAACACAATGAAGAAACGTAAATAGCTTTTTAGAATCATTTTTAGCCGGCACTCTCCAAGCTTTTTTATAATAATCAAGTATTTTAGCCTTTCTCATTTTGTTAGTTTGTAAAATCCTTTTTGATTTAGTTAACATGCAAGATTACAGGTTGCTGTCCTTTTTGGAAATGTTAGGGCTAATATGACAGTTATCTGACATTTGTTTATCTTGCGGTCCCAATGCTGATGACATAGATTGATTACGTCACTGAAAAGAAACATGTCGGAGTCGACTGACTCGTACCTTACTCTAAATAATTCGACAGTGGTGAATGTAAACTTCGAGTATCATGGTAAATAGATTTACTTGATAAGGGACCACTTTCAGACATTTTAGCGATTAAAGCTCCAAAATACAAGCTAAATAAAACTATTACGGGTCATTTTAAAAGCTTGGAGGCGACATGACACTAACATGAACACTGACACCATTCAAAGCAACGAACGCTGGAGCCTCGCAGGCTCCCATACACATTCAAAAGATCGTGACATAGCAGAATCAAATTACAACTTCCTTAATTTTTAAGATTAAGTGCATTCTAAAAATTGCTATGATTTCACTAAAGAGAAAATTAATTGTTAAAGTTGATCTATATAACATAAAGGCAAAACTACGAGACAAGAGGAACTTGTTCGCCATACAGCCTTGTAATGTCTGTTCAGTTTGCAAAATATTTCATTTTGCCTTGGTATATACATGCCACCGTAAAAACGATTACTTCAACGATATTTTAAAATCATGTGTTTTCAAGTTGAACTTTAGCAAAACAAGAACTTCACAATGCAAATCTCGGTCGTCACTCATGATTGAACAGTCACCACAAGGTCACCACTCTCCAACAAATGTCAGAAAAATTGTACATCATGAGCAAATAATAATATTATAAATAAATTTAAAAGTTAATGATCATTCCCAGCATTGCAGGGAAGTACTACACAATAGCTTTGATTAATGGAATAGCACGCATCTGTCCATTTTCATGGTGGCTAATAGAAAGTAGCCGTACCGAATAAAGTTTAAAATATATTTTTCTCTCTTTTTAGCCACAGAGAGCCGCGTTTTTCTTCCTTTCGCTACAAAATTGTTGTCTCCCAAATTTAAATCAATCGTTTCAGTTTTGTTCAGCCCTATGCTTTGAACTAACACAATTTTACATCACTGCTGTTGTTATTTGTTGCTAAGAAAAACTACGGAATGAAAAGAATACGTGGTCATTTGCAACGATTCAAGCCCTTGGTCTCTTCAGCAAAATCATGAACCTAGCTTGCCTAGGCCTCAGCTCCAGCTTGAACGTAACGAAAGAATGATAGCTGAGCCAGTAACTGTATGTTATCGTTTTATTGTGTCTACAGTCACCACGGCATTCCCAGGCATGCGCACGCGGTGTTCGCGTGGGTATCTTGTGCAAGTACCAACTTTCTCGAGCCTTGACACGTGTTGAGCACATGATCGAGTCACAACATCCAGTGTTTTGTATTGATTCATTTAGTGTGACCAGTGAATTTGCTCTAAACTTCTCTTCATGAAAGAATGTGACGTCTACATTGAACGTTATCTTTTAAACCAATAAAACAATTTTCAAGATGAATTTATGTAGCTGAAGGTACAAAGATAACAAGAAATTCAAAATATCGAAAACAACTTCTACCAAGCGATAGTTTAAGCCAAACAAGAAAACAACTTCTGAGGCGCAATATTTCAAAGATTTCTCCATCAAAACATCTCATTACCCTAATTTATGCTGTATATTCACTGCGCGGTCAATAAAGCCAGGTCAAACAATGCAAAGAAAAACAGTTTTACATAGGACCGAAAGACTTATTATCGCTTTCCAGCCATGGTTTGAAGCTTTTTCATGACGTCTTGTCGATGCGCGCTGCCATTTCCGAGCTTTCAGCA